>JAWPHD010005216.1:5000-168248 GCA_037043455.1 Cyrtodaria siliqua
ATTTTTAATGCAGGTCCGGTATTGAAGATGGCCTTACAAGGAAAGTGGAACTGTCCAGTGATGTGGTTGATGATTTGTGGAGGAATGGTCTTGACTGTTGACAATCATATCATGACACAACAGTAGATGGAAAATAGTTTATTCAGGTGAATATGCGATGCGAACACATTTAAAACTGTAGATCTGGACATTTCATTTTGTAGTTTCAAATTCTTCTTTTATAATGTTGAACAAATTTGTTTTCTTGTCATCACCACCTTTGACCATTGTTTTGTCCAAACTTGATTGTTGCCATTTAGGTAGGTTTGTGGTAAAATAGTAAGTTGAGGGGTTTAGCAAATATGCATGCAATAGCGCCTCTACTCCACCTAAACTGCTTGCTGCATTTCAACTAAACTTGGCAGTAAGCATTGTTATGGTGTATAGTTGTGCATATCTCGTTTGTGTTCCGAATCAGTGGTTTTTATGATGGAGCTTTGCAATTTTTTTTCCTCTAGATTTTGGAAACATAGCCCATACTGTCAGGTTTGGGAATTACAGCATTTATTTTCATAAAACTGGGTAACTAAACAATAAAAATGATCAATAGCAGCATAAAAGTATTTCATAGTCAATACTTTTCTGTGTGTTTTCCTTTTTGACATTTTAACTTTCAATTTGTTGTGGCCATACTGCTCCTAAACTGCTTGTTGGATTTCGAAGGAACTCGGCAGGAAGCATTGGTAAGATGTGTAGTTATTTATATCGTGTTTGAATTCCACTTCAATGATTTTAATGAGTTATCTTTTATTTCAGGGACACAGAAAAATGCATGTTTGTCTATATTTTAACTTGTTGGTGAATAGTAAATTGCTGCTTGCTTTATTACTAGTATGTACATGTAACTTGAAATTGGAGGTATGAAAAGTTGTATTATGAAAGCCGTATTTATGAGCTATTTATTTAAGTTTACAAAGGTATTTGTTTTGTATAGAAGAATAAGTACAACAGTAATGTCCGAAGTTCATGTTGGAAAGGAAAATTCATTTCTTTTACACAAATCCATCTTCTTTAACATGTATTTATTTAATACAGCTCTGGTATTGAAGATGGCCTTACAAGGAAAGTGGAACTGTTCAATGATCTGGTTCATGATTTGTGGAGGAATGGTCTTGACTGGTGACAATCACATCATGACATGACAGTAGATGGAAAATAGTTTATTCAGGTGAATATGTGAACACATTTAAAACTGTAGATCTGGACATTTCGTTTTGTAATTTCAAATTCTTCTTTTATAATGTTGAAAAAAAAAAGTTTTTTTGTCATCACCTTTGACCATTGTATTTTCCAAACTTTATCGTTGCCATTTAGGTAGGTTTGTGGTGAAATAGTAAGTTGAGGGGTTTAGCAAATATGCATGCATTTGCACCAGAAGACCACAGGAGTTGTTCCTGTATCCGAGTCTCAGCACTGGTATCGCCTCAGCTTCTGTTTTTGTATGTAAACCACAAACCATCTCTGTGAGCAACTTAAAATCATCAGCAAGACAACAATATTAAATACTTCTGTTAAACCCCAATTCAATTCTGTTAAAATTGATGGTGATACCGAAACACGATGGTCCAAAACAATGTGGTGTTTTCAATGTTTAATATTAAATGTAAGGACTGTGTATACTTCATTTTGAAATCCGGTCCTGTCATATACTGTACAATTTCTGCCTTTTGATAAAGTTTGTAAATAGTTTTGTCTATGTCCTCAGGTTGATAAATTGAGGTATCAATTTATTTATAAAGTCAACAGTAATATCATTATAAATTTGAAAATAAATTCAGGAATCATTTTGTATAGGATATATAGAAAACAACAACAGTGTATGAAATGAGTAAATTAGTAAATGACATCATTCATACCTATTTATCTTCGGTCACATGATATTTTCTTTCAAGCCTTTGAGTTGATACAAAAAATGGAATTATTATTCTGAGGTAATTAAGTTTCCTCGCGTTAGGCCCCATATAACCTTCCATGTGTTGGTGTGCTGTAAAACCCTTTTTGTTACAATGCTCATTCAGGGTCTTCATCATGACACCATGTATGCAAACATGGAAACTTGGCTCCATCATAAATGTAGTGTCTACCATAGAATATCGTTTTTTATCATGCTCATTGAAGGTCTTCATCATGACACCTCATATGGAAACGTGCCTCCATCGTAAATGGAGTGTTTACTATAGGAGGTTCTAGGCACATTCCGCATATTTTATCTTGATGTACCTGGCATGTTCATTCCTGTTAGGCGCTATATAACCTTTTATGTGTTGGGGACCCAATTCAAATTCATTTCAATATGTATGTTCTGTACCCTGCCCTCCCACCCCCTCCTGACCCAATTTTTTCAGGCAGTAGAATGTCTACGGACCCTCTTGGATTTCTTGTTTGCCTTGCACTTTACCGCCTTCATTTTTAGCTCTACTGATCTTATGCTGTTGTGTGGTGCCCCGTCGTTCATCTCTGTCTGTATAGTAAAAACTTGTAGAGACTACTCCTCTGAAACTACTTGACATATTTTCATGAAACTTTTCAGGAATGCTGATGTAGCTATCAAAACCTATCAGTAGAGCTTCAAGGTCATTGACCTCTTGTTTTATATGCCTCTTGCTTACATGTATGTAAGTTTCCTGAATGGACATGAATATATGTGAATATACATATAAACAAAATAATATGCATTTTTCAAATTTCCTTAACCCATTTCATTCGGGACACCGATCCATCAGTAACTACCCTTTCTATTCGGGACACCGATCTATCGGTATAATTTTCTGTTGAAAACCCGTCTCCCATAGAAACGTGTATGAAACGTCATTACTTTCTGTGCACGGAAGTGAAACTTTACTAGCGCATGCGCATTATTTGCGAGTCACTTCCGCATCTTTTAAAATTGAAAAAGTCTTGAAAAAAAGTAGTTTTTGATCGTTTTTTCGAAGATTTCTTTTTGATTTGAACAAAATGGCGGAGGCCCAAGAAGCACTAAGCGACGGGAGCATTATAGATGTGGGGAATTGTCAGATTTGAATGATTTCGACGTAGAAAGTGACGATCCAGTCAAGGAAAACATCGGAGATCGTCAACAACAAAGGAATCGGTTTGAATTTCCTCGACTATCAGGGATTTTTCGATGATGATTGGGACTCTGATGATTCGGATATCTCGGAATTCGAAGATTCCAAGGTGGATGGGTTCGTGATGACTTTCAACGTCGCCAGACACGGCCGTATACAGGTGAGGGGGGTGCAACAGTTCAGCACCCAGAGGAAGCTTTTCCCCGTGATTATTTTGGTTTGATCTGGGGTGATGACCTATGGGATTATTTGGTTACTGAAACCAACCGATATGCCACCCAGGAAAGGACGAAAAATCCCCCACCCCCGTTCGAACCAGAGTGGTCCCCTGTTGATGTTCCCTGCCTGAAGGCATTCCTTGGCTTATGTTTTCTAATGGGTATCATGAGATTGTCCAGCAGAATTGACTACTGGCAGGTGAAGAAGCGTCTTTTACAGACGGCCTTCAACTCGATAATACCACGTGACCGATTCAACCTGATTTGGCGGTACATACAAACATTCAAAATATAACTTTAAAACTAAACTGTGTAAATGAATATAAATAATCTTTATTATGGTGTAAATAAGACAACAGCAACTCTTGGTTACAATTTTGAGTTATTTATTTGAATGAGAATCAACTTATTTGCTTCAATGAACATTCGGGTAAATCTGTCTCTGAAACCAGTTCTGAAATGGAAAAAAATATCATGTGACCAAGTTTATAAAAAAATAATTAACTTTTGAAGTATTCAATGGAATTTAAAGCTGATTACACTCCTAGCAAGGGCTTGAAATTCCCTACAGTCTACTACCTGGGTTACCAGAGCAAATGTCAATATATCATACAGAAATTTTCAACTGAAAGTGAGGTAGGACATATTTTCATGACCCATTTCGCATGTTTACCTATGTTTTTTTTTTAATTGCATGAGTTTTTGCATGAATATTGCATGTTAACTTATACCATTGTGTCAGGAATTTCAATACCTACAAAATGATATATAGTTTTGTTATGTGATTTATAAAAATGACCATGTAATCAATATTTTTCCAACATCACTGAAATGTAATCTGCTGCTGCAGCAAAACGCGTGAAAATGTTCAGATATACAGGACCTTTTATCAACTTAGGTTCTAGAATGAAATGGGTTAAATTGGCATGGTATTTAGTATATTTAAATTTATATTTAGCAATATGGTTGCAACCGAGGGCTGTCAAATTAGATGGTTGCATTTCTGATTAAATAAAGTGAAAATATGATATAGTTAAAAGAAATGTCTTTAAATGCTTAACTCGCAGTTTTATATCCGTTTTTAGGTTACAGTGTCGAAGAATTTTAGGTTACAGTGTCGAAGAATTTGAATGATCAGCGAATGTCGCAGACCTTGACAGTCGGAAATGTCACAGTCTTGTTCTGAATCCTATAGTGAATAATTGATATGCTTGAAAATCTGCTGCATCTGACACTGATTTTTTAGTGTCTTAAAAGACTACCTAAAAGATCAGTTTAATATTCAGACTGAAAGTCAGAACTTAAATCTTTTATGTAAACGTATTTCACAGAAAGAAATCTGTGAAAGTCAGACTGCTATGTTGACATCCGTATATTTTGATGAGATGTGACCTGTTGAAAGGTGTTTTAAAACTGCTGTACAAAGATTTAGGATTTTTGAATGATCTGTAAAAGTCAGTTCTTGGTTTCAATATACGTTTTTGCAATAGTGAATCTCCAATATGTGGTTTCTATAGGACAGTTTTTATTTGCCTGATTGAAAAACGGGATGTATGTTATGAAGATGTCCGTACATCCATCTGTAAGCAATTCGCATTCCGCTCGATGACTTGAAAGGTATGAGATCCACCGTTGTGAAACTTCATAGGTGTATTGCCGTTATAGTGACCTAACATGGAAATATGCATTCCGCACACTAATTCCAGAAATAGAACACCTACACTGATAAAACTTAATAGGTACATTTCCGAAGGTGAGAAGAGGAACTTGGTTGTTTTTGGCGTCATTAGATCAATGTGTTTTGGACCAGTAGGTCAAAGTTCAAGGTCACAGTGACCTTATATGGAACACTTATGAAACTTTGTAGGCACATGTCAAGGTCTCTGAATTGAATTGAATTGAATGTTGTTTAACGGCTCATCAACACAGTACAGGTTATTTAGAGCCGCCCCAGAGAGAGGGGAAGGATACATAGGAATCCGGGAACCTGCCCTACTCTTATTATCGAATAGATTCCTATGGTTCTTTAACGTGCTCGGATGATAGACCGATACACGGGACCGCCCGGTTTACGTCCCCGTCCGACGGACGAGTCAAGGTCTCTGATCATGAACATTGTTTCCTGGCTCTTATTGACAAATTATTGGATCTACAATCTTATAGATGTATACAAATAGTGTTTTTGGTTAAACAAAAAATCATAGCAGTTTTTTTTATAACAACAAGATCATATTAATTTGACACCTAGGATATGTTTTTAGTATAACTACCTTAGTAAATGGGCATACAATGCCCCATTAGGCAGCCGTCGTGTTCTCATTTCTTGTATTGTGTTAGGTTTTAAAGGAAATGTTTATTTCTTGTATTTTGTTAGGTTTTTGAAAGAAATGTTTATTTCTTGTATTTTGTTAGGTTTTTGAAAGAAATGTTTATTTCTTGTATTTTGTTAGGTTTATGGTTTTTGAAAGAAATGTTTATTTCTTGTATTTTGTTAGTTTTATGAAAGCATGCTGAAGCTTTGTTGAATAATTTTATTTGTACATTGTTATGAAAGAAAGAAGTTATGAAATTGTAAAGAATATAACCATTAAAACACACTGAAACTTACTTGAATTTATACCATTTGTGGGGTTCATGGATTAATGTTTAGAGGGTCTGATAAATGTGTGTTAAATCCAGAAATTGATCTACAAGATTTACAGAGAAAGCTACATGTATATAGTTAGACATTATTATGATCTGTTTATTTGTTTGTTTGTATGATGTTTACGTCATTTTCAACACATGTAAGGTTATATATGAGGGTATAATTTTTGTGAGAGCACCCACTTTTTGACATTACCATACTAAAATATAAAGGTCAAGGTCACACTGAAGGTTATGATATCATATGGGTTAAATACTATTTTTAGATCACCCTAGCCGAAGCGTAAAGATGATCTATTGGGATCACTCTTTGTCTGTCGTCCGTCCATTGTTAACTTTTGATTCAAACAACTTCTCAGAAACCTCTTGACCCATTCTGACGAAACTTCACATGGATGATCGTTAGATGACTGCTTTTTAGATTTGTTGAAATTAGGTCAGGGCGACATCCAAGTTGGCCGCCATTACCATATATGGTTGAAACCTTAAAAAATCTTCTTAAGAATTGCTGGACAGATTTAGACAGTTTTTTTTTTAAATGATCGCCAACACCTAGACTATCAAGTTTATAAAAATGAAGTCCCTGGGGTCATAATGACCATGTCCATGGGGTCCAAAGTTTGTATATTGAGATTTTGCTTGTTTTCTATAGGGAAATGGTCCTCTGCCAAGTTTGTTGAAATGGTGACTTTGGGGTCTAATTTGGCTCTGCCCGGGGGGTCACAGTTTTACATAGACTTATATAGTGGAAAAAAAACGTCTACTGTGAAACTGCAAGAACCCGAGGTTTAATATTTTCCATTTACTATTAGATCATGGTCCTTTACCAAGTCTGTTCAAATGGTGACCCTGGGGTCACGGTCACATTTGGCCCCACCCCAGGGGTCATATTTTTTTTACATAGACTTGTATAGGGAAAAACTTAAAAAATCTTCTTCTTTGAAACTGAAAGAGCCAGATGTTTAATATTTTGCAATTGCTATAAGCCTATGGTCCTCTACCAAGTTTGTTCAAATGATGACTTTGGTGTCAAATATGGCCCCGCCTCGGAGGTCACAGTTTTACAGACATATTGGAGAAAAAAATTAAATCCTCTCTGAAACTACAAGAACCAGAGGTTTAATATTTTGCATTTACTATACGGTTATGGTTCTTTACCAAGTTTGTTCAAATAGTAACCCTGGGGTCACATTTGGCCCCGGCGAAGTCGTTTGAATGAAATGGTGTCTGCGGTCACAGATTAACATTGACTTAAACAGGAAAAGCATTTAAAAAAATCTTCTTCTCAGTAACTACAAGCTTGTTCAAATGGTAATCTTGGGGTCACATTTGGTCCCGCTCCAGAGTCACATGTTTTACATAAAGTTATATAGCGATAATATTTAAAAAAAATCGTCTTCTCAAAAACAGCTGGGTCAATTTTGACATGGATGATCCTTAGATGAATGTTTTCCAAATTTGTTAAAATAAACGTGACATCCAAGATAGCCATCATAGAAAAATCGTTGAATTACTTCTTGTACACTTGGAAGCCAAAACACCTATCTAGACCTGGGTAAACCCATAGTGAAAGAAGCAGAAAGAACTAAATGGTTTTCAACGAAAAATCTGTACTTATTGACAACAATTTTATGTTCCCCCAAAATGTTTGGAGGAGCATACAGTTGCTGGTATGTATGTCTGTTTGTCTGGATTGTTGTCCAGAGCATATTAAAAGTTTCAACAAGAGGTCAATGACCTTGAAGCTCTACTGATAGATTTTGATAGCTAGGTGAAGTGAAGTTTCATAAAAACTGTCAAGTAGTTTCAGAGGAGTAGTCGCTACAAGTTGAAGTTTTTACTATATAACTCTAGGTAAACAAAGATGGCCACTGGCAGCCATGTTTAATGTCGAATCAAAATAATTTTTGACAAGGATCAACATCTTGTCATGCTGATCATTTCAGAAAAAGTCCCATATCAATATCACTTACAGTGTTCAAAAAGTAGTCGCTACAAACTTGTTTTTAAAAATCTATGTTTAGCTGTGGTGGCCATCTTGAATTTCCAGCCGACCTAAAATTGTGCTAGGATCAACTAGACATCAAGAGCAACATTCCTGTGAAGTTTCATGAAAATCTGTCTAGTGGTTTCAGAGGAGTAGTCGCTACACATTTTTACTATACAAACTCTTATGTAAACAAAGATGGCCACTGGCAGCCATGTTTAAAGTCGAATCAAAATAATGTTTGACTAGGATCAACATAATGTCATGCTGATCATTTTAGAAAAAGTCCCATATCAATATCACTTATAGTTTTCAAGAAGTAGTCGCTACAAACTTATTTTTTAAAAATCTATTTTTAGCTGTGGCGGCCATCTTAAATTTTTGGCCGACCTGAAATTTTGCTACGATCAATTGGACATCAAGAGCAACATTCCTGTAAAGTTTCATGAAAATCCGCCAAGTAGTTTCAGAGGAGTAGTCGCTACAAGTGTTTACTATATAACTCTATGTAAACAAAGATGGCCACTGGCAGCCATGTTTAACGTCGAATCAAAACGATTTTTGACAAAGACCAACATCATGTCATGCTGATCATTTTAGAAAAAGTCCCATATCAATATCACTTATAGTTTTCAAGGAGTAGTCGCTACAAACTTGTATTTTAAAAATCTATTTTTAGCTTTGGCGGCCATCTTGGATTTTGCATCAACATGAATTTTTGCTAGGATCAACTAGACTTCATGGGCAACATTTCTGTAAAGTTTCATGAATATCCATCCAGTAGTTTCAGAGGGGTAGTCGCTACAAGTTTTTACTATATAAATCTATGTAAACAAAGATGGCCGCTAGCGGCCATGTTTAAAGTCGCATCGAAATAAATTTCGACAAGGATCAACATCATGTCATGCTGATCATTTTAGAAAACGTCCCATATCAATATCACTTACAGTTTTCAAGAAGTAGTCGCTACAAATTTATTTATTTTAAATCTGTTTTTAGCCGTGGCGGCCATCTTGAATTTCCGGCCAGCCTGAAATTTTTCTAGGATCAACTAGACATCAAGAGCAACATTCCTGTGAAGTTTCATGGACATCCGTCAAGTAGTTTCAGAGGAGTAGTCGCTACAAGTTTTTACTATATAACTCTATGTAAACAAAGATGGCCACTGGCAGCCATGTTTAACGTCGAATCAAAAACGATTTTTGACAAGGACCAACATCATGTCATGCTGATCATTTTAGAAAAAGTCCCATATCAATATCACTTATAGTTTTCAAGGAGTAGTCGCTACAAACTTGTATTTTAAAAATCTATTTTTAGCTTTGGCGGCCATCTTGGATTGTGCATCAACATGAATTTTTGCTAGGATCAACTAGACTTCATGGGCAACATTTCTGTAAAGTTTCATGAATATCCATCCAGTAGTTTCAGAGGAGTAGTCTCTACAAGTTTTTACTATATAAATCTATGTAAACAAAGATGGCTGCTAGCGGCCATGTTTAAAGTCGCATCGAAATAAATTTCGACAAGGATCAACATCATGTCATGCTGATCATTTTAGAAAAAGTCCCATATCAATATCACTTATAGTTTTCAAGAAGTAGTCGCTACAAACTTGAATTTAAAAAATCTATTTTTAGCTTTGGCGGCCATCTTGGATTTCACATCAACATGAATTTTTGCTAGGATCAACTAGACTTCATGGGCAACATTTCTGTAAAGTTTTATGAATATCCATCCAGTAGTTTCAGAGGAGTAGTCGCTACAAATAAAAGTTAACGGACAGACGGACGGACGACGGACGCCGCACCACGGCATAAGCTCTGCTGATCTCTGATCAGTAGAGCTAAAAATGGGACTCCATATGAAATTTGCCCAGAAGGGCACCTGGGGTCTTCCTCCACCAATGGAAGCTGGAAAGTTGCCATATGACCTTAGCTGTTGATGTGACTATAAAATCCAATTCAATTTAATTCCGTCCTTACCTGGATTCCCGCAGCATTTAGTTTTATAAGTACGCTACCAGTAAGTGACCACATGGATTGTAGGATTGTACTCCCATCGGTCAAGTCCATTTATTTCTTCTGCTCAGCAACTAGTTTCTCTTGAGAGATCTTAAAGAAACTTCACCACAATGCTTGCTTTTTGACTTGCTTAATCCAAGGTGAATGTTGCTCTTACTATAAGTAGAAAAGTATTTTCCGCACAATAACTTTACATCCCCTTGAGGAATTTCAACAAAACCTTACCTCAAGGTTAAATGAAAGGTTGGGATTGCTATTCGGAACATTTGGTCAGAAGGTCAAGGTCAATGAAATGTCCGCAGATAGGGGCATGTATTGATTATATCGGATACTAACATACAGATCTACATGAATTTGTTGTTGTTTTTCTTTTATACACCATCATTCACACAAATTTATGCATTTGAATAATAAATTAATTATGCCCCGTAAAATTTATAAACAATCTAAATAAGAATACAAAAGAAAAAACTGAGGTGAATAATATCAAGGTAAGGGGTGAGGGGAATGGGATTTTTATCGTGAGAATTGATGTGGAATTTTGGATTAATTGATGTGTCTGAACCCTGCTTTGAATGGTAATGAACGATGGGAAGAAGTGCAGAGTTCAAATACCATATAAACTGTTTTCATTCATATTAGGCTGTATTGACCTTTGTAATGTTTAACTTCTTGTCTGGAGCAGAACTTTAAAACCACTAATGGGACTGGAATAAAACCTCTCTCAAGGAGAAGAAATACAGAGCACAAATGTCATTGCTGTTTATCTTCATTTAAAACAGAACGATTGCACTGTGAAATTTTATACTTTTTAATTCTTGTTCGAATATAAAAGATGGAAATTTCACAGATATTGTCTAGGAACAATTTCAAATGGCATACCTATGTATCCTTTCTCTCTGTCTGGGGCGGCTGTAAATAACCTATACTGTGTTGATGAGCTGTTTAACAACATTCAGTTAATTAAATAATTTGCCAGTAGAGCGATAAGACCTTTCATTTATATTTTCAGGTCATGGCACGACGAAAGTCTGAGAGGACAAAGAGGGCAGCGGCAAGAGAAAAGATGAGGCAGAGGAGGAGTGGTGATGCCCATGGAGAGGCATCATGTGACCATGGAGAGTCAGTAAACAGGCGTGGAGAACCTGCCCCATTGGGGGAAAAATCTACCCCAGGAGCTGGAGAGCCTGCCCCTTTGTGGGGAGAATCTCTGAATGCCCAGAGGTTGGCATATATTGAAAATGGAAAACAGGAGAATGAAATAGAAAATGTAAAACAGGAGATTGAAAAACAGGAGATTGAAAAACAGGACAATGAAATAGGAAATGGAAAACAGGAGAATGAAATAGAAAATGAAAAACAGGAGAATGAAATAGAAATTGAAAAACAGGAGATTGAAAAACAGGAGATTGAAAAACAGGAGATGGAAAACAGGAGAATGAAATAGAAAATGAAAAACCGGAGAATGAAATAGAAAATGGAAAACAGGAGAATGAAAAACCGGAGAATGAACAACAGGAGAATGAAATAGAAAATGGAAAACAGGAGAATCAAATAGAAAATGGAAAACAGGAGAATGAAAAACAGGAGAATGAAATAGAAAATGGAAAACAGGAGAATGAAAACAATGAAAAAAAAAAGAAAAAAAGAACAAAGAGACAAAACAAACAAACAATAAACAATAAAGAAGATAATTGGCAAAATGGAAAACAAAAGGTAGGCAATAAAAATATTGTAGACGAAAGGACTTCGGAACAAAGCAGAAAATGGAAAAATGAACAAAATGAAATCGCAAAAATGAAAAGAAATGAACAACACATGAAAGAAAGAACAACAGGACAAAATGAACAAAACAGAGAAAAGAACAAAGAACAAAATGGACAAAACAGAAAGCAAATGGAAACAAAACAGGTATTTGAAACAAAAGCATCATTAAAAAGTAACAAGCGAGCAATAGAGAAACAAACATATCCGATACCAAGTACGATAGAAAAGGCTTATGTTACTCCAGAAGTGCAAGCGCAGATTGGAAGAAAAATTAAAGAGCTTGAAGTGCGCAAAGTTTCATCAGAAAACTCGCCTGTTTATAATAAAAGTAAAGAACAAGGTAATAATTTGAAAAAGGCATCCACTGATAGATGTAAAAGCAGAAAAGGTACAAAACAGAGATCTTGTAAAGGTAGTGATGATGATGTTGTATATATAAAAGAAACAGGACCAGCCTCGTACAGTTTTCAGCCTTTAACATGGGCAACAAGAAAGAAGCTCGTTCACAAAATTCCTGGCTTGAATACAATTGCTGATGAACATGTTTCCCAAGGACCAAAAAAGTTAACTCTGCCAAGTCAAGTTAAAGTCATTGATACTGACGGCAACTGTTTTTTCCGAGCTGTTTCTTACGCGGTTACTGGTACTGAGGACAATCATTTTAAAATGCGTAATGAAGTTGTGAATCATATATTGAAAAACAACGATTTATTTGTAAGCCATTTACGGTCTGGCTATAAATCTGTCGGTAATTATATCTTCAAGAAAAGAATGTCGCATGCTGGTACATGGGCTACAGAGCTTGAAATCTTAGCTGCTGCCGATCTCTTTAGTACAGACATTTATATACATGAAGAGAATTTGTCCTGGATGCTCTTTTCTGCAAAGCATGTCTGTGAAAATGCAACGGTTGAAACAGAAAGTATTTATTTGAATCATAGTTGAATCATGTAAATGCCTGTGATAGGGACTCAGTTTCTGTGTGTGATATGCATGTTCACTGTGATATACAAACAAGCTGTGATGATACTAAAGACAACTGTGATATGCATGTTGACTGTGATTTACAAACAAGCTGTGATGATACTGAAGCCAACTGTGATATTATAAATGCTGTTGATATTGACTCAGATTCTGTTTTTAGTATGCATGGTGACTGTGATATGAAAACAGATTGTGATGCTACTAAAGCATGCTGTAATACTACTGCGAATGACTGCGATACTGACTCTGTATTTGATATGCATAATGTCTATGGTATAAAAACAGTCTGTGATGATACTGAAACTTGCTGTGATATCCCTGAGAGATTAATGTTTGAAAATGAAAAAAACATAACTAAGTCTGACACTGAGGTAGACTTGTATTCAGCTAGACCTTTAGCTAAAAGAAACA
Organism: Cyrtodaria siliqua; assembly: GCA_037043455.1. NCBI lineage: Eukaryota > Metazoa > Mollusca > Bivalvia > Adapedonta > Hiatellidae > Cyrtodaria > Cyrtodaria siliqua. The sequence goes on from JAWPHD010005216.1 coordinate 18,145, forward strand.
TTAATTCAGTGCAAGGAACTTTTAATCAAGGAGATCAAAGATTTCTAGAGAGTGCTGGTAGACAGTGTGTAATGAACAGCCTTGCAGTTCTGATGTACAGTAAAGTGAAACCAATGACCACGTGGACATCAGCTGACCTTGATAATGTACTGATCACTGGAAATGAAATGTATTGCTTTCTTACAAACAGTTCTACCATGAATAATGCATATATATCTATAGCAGAAATACCAAGACAGTTAGAATGTTACAACAGGTTTTTAGCTCTACTGGCCAAGGGCCAGCAGAGCTTATGGGATCGTGTGTTGTCCGTCTTCCGTCGTCCGTCGTCCGTCCGTCCGTCCGTTAACTTTTTGCTTGTGTACACTCTAGAGGCCACATTTCTGATGCAATCATCATGAAACTTTGTCAGAATGTTTGTCTCAATGAAATCTCGGTCAAGTTCGAAAATGGGTCATGTGGGGTTAAAAACTAGGTCACTAGGTCAAATATTGGAAAAACCTTGTGTACACTCTAAAGGCCATATTTTTGACCCGAGCTTGATGCAACTTTGTCAGAATGTTTGTCTTTATTATATCTTGGTCAAGTTTGAAAATGGGTCACATGGGGTTAAAAACTAGGTCACTAGGCCAAATACTTGAAAAACCTTGTGTACACTCTAGAAGCCGTATTTCTGACCCAATCTTGATGAAACTTTGTCAAAATGTTTGTCTTAATTATATCTTGGTCAAGTTCAAAAATGGGTCACATGGTTTAAAAACTAGGTCACTAGGTCAAACTTTGGAAAAACCTTGTGTACACTGTAGAGGCCATATTTTTGACCCGATCTTGATGAAACTTTGTCAGAATGTTTGTCTCAATGAAATCTCGGTCATGTTCAAAAATGGGTCATGTGGGGTCAAACACTAGGTCACTAGGTCAAATACTTGAAAAAACTTGTGTACACTCTAGAGGTCATATTTGTTACCCAATCTTGATGAAATTTTGTCAAATTGTTTATCTTAATTATATCTTGATCAAGTTCGGAAATGGGTCACATGAAGTTAAAAACTAGGTCACTAGGTCAAATATTGGAAAAACCTTGTGTACACTCTAGAGGCCATATTTTTGACCCGAGCTTGATGCAACTTTGTCAGAATGTTTGTCTTAATTATATCTTGGTCAAGTTTGAAAATGGGTCACATGGGGTTAAAAACTAGGTCACTAGGTCAAATATTGGAAAAACCTTGTGTACACTCTAGAAGCCGTATTTCTGACCCAATCTTGATGAAACTTTGTCAAAATGTTTGTCTTAATTATATCTTGGTCAAGTTCAAAAATGGGTCACATGGTGTTAAAAACTAGGTCACTAGGTCAAACTTTGGAAAAAACGTGTGTACACTCTAGAGGCCATATTTTTGACTCGATCTTGATGCAATTTTGTCAGAATATTTGTCTCAATTATAGCTTGCTAAAGTTCGAAAATCGGTCACACAGAGTCAAAAACTAGGTCACTAGGTCAAATACTTGAAAAACCTTGTGTAAACTCTAGAGGCCATATTTCTGACCCGATCTTGATGAAACTTTGTCGAAATGTTGTCTTAATTATATTTTGGTCAATTTCGAAAATGGGTCCCATGAGGTCAAAAACTAGGTCACTAGGTCAAATACTTGAAAAACCTTGTGTACACTCTAGACGCCATATTTTTGACCAGATCTTGATGAAACTTTCTTAGATTGTTTATCTGAATTATATCTTGATCAAGTTTCGAATAGGGTCACATGGGATCAAAAAACTATGTCACTAGGTCAATATTGGAATTTGCTTGTGGGCACTCCAGAGGCCACAATTTTGACCTGATCATGACCAGCCCTTAAAACCTGCCCTTGATCGATTATAATGGAAAATTGATTGAATAATACCAACATTGCCGATAATCCTCTTGGGTTACAATTCCTAGCTAACCTTAGCACAATACCTGCACTGAACTCAGGTGAGCGATTCAGGGCCATTATGGCCCTCTTGTTTTTAGCTCTACTGGCCAAGGGCCAGCAGAGCTTATGGGATGGTGTGTTGTCCGTCTTCCGTCATCCGTCGTCCGTTAACTTTTCTTGTGTACATTCTAGAGGCCACATTTCTGATGCAATCATCATGAAACTTTGTCAGAATGTTTGTCACAATGAAATCTCGGTCAAGTTCAAAAATGGGTCATGTGGGGCCCAAAACTAGGTCACTAGGTCAAATACTTGAAAAAACTTGTGTACACTCTAGAGGTCATATTTGTTACCCAATCTTGATGAAACTTTGTCAAATTGTTTATCTTATCTATATCTTGATCAAGTTCGGAAATGGGTCACATGAAGTTAAAAACTAGGTCACTAGGTCAAATATTGGAAAAACCTGGTGAAACACTCTAGAGGCCATATTTTTGACCCGAGCTTGATGCAACTTTGTCAGAATGTTTGTCTTAATTATATTTTGGTCAAGTTTGAAAATGGTTCACATGGGGTTAAAAAGTAGGTCACAAGGTCAAATACTTGAAAAACCTTGTGTACACTCTAGAAGCCATATTTCTGACCCAATCTTGATGAAACTTTGTCAAAATGTTTGTCTTAATTATATCTTGCTCAAGTTCAAAAATGGGTCACATGAAGTTAAAAACTAGGTCACTAAGTCAAACTTTGGAAAAACCATGTGTACACTCTAGAGGCCATATTTTTGACCCGATCTTGATGCAATTTTGTCATAATATTTGTCTCAATTATAGCTTGCTAAAGTTCGAAAATGGGTCACACAGGGTCAAAAACTAGGTCACTAGGTCAAATACTTGAAAAACCTTGTGTACACTCTAGACGCCATATTTTTTTTCATTCGATCTTTACCAAACTACCAGATTGTTAATGTCAATAACAGCTCGGTAAAGTGTTGTTGTTTTTTTAAGTTGTTTTTTATTATCTCTACTGGCCAAGTTCGAAAACCAGCCAGATCGGACCAGTAACGGCGGAGTTATGGCTCTTGATTTAGTTAAAAATGCTATATTCTGCCTCTTTAAGACGATAGTCACTCACTTCATTGATGTTATAAGAGCCATATTAGCCAGTAGAGCGTCCACAGGCCCTCTTGGGCCTCTTGTTTACAATTCAGATTCAAGAATCTTTGTCTGGTATGTTGAATAGTAATAACGTTGATTTAGAAATCTATCAGCTGGTTAGACTTGTTGATGCTTTAACTATTTCTCTCCATGAAAATGATGGATGTTTGGTAACTTTTAAAGGAAGCACATTTGCTATCACACACGAAAATAGTAGTTACTTTGTTTTTGACTCTCATTCAAGGAATCAGTTTGGTATGCAAGTGCCTAATGGAAGAAGTGTTTTGCTGGAATGTATGTGCATAGATGATATAGTTTTACATTGTCTTAATTTAGCAGCTTCAATGAATGCAGCTGATAAAGAGCAGTTCGAAATTACTGGAATACGTTTAACGGTAACACATGTTAATAGAGACATAATGCAAATTTGTGATAGTACACACAAACCATCTTGTGTCATAAAACATATTAGAAAAAATATTGGTTCAGTGTCTTATACAAAAGGACATATTTTATGTGAATCTGTTGATGAAATGAGCTTGCATTATTCAGAGTGTGCGACTGGTCTTGAATCGGATATTAATTTGATGACTGATGATAGAGCGCTATCTTGTCCTTCAGTAAACTTGGGTAGTTCTGATGTAATTTGTGACAAATACCAAGAGCAGTTGCTTTTCACACCTGGACACAAGCATAAGACTTCTGACTGTCAATATGCAGGAAAGAAGAGGAGAACACATACAAATGATAGAAAAACTTATTTGAAAAAAAGACGCGCAGTGAAAAGAAAGTACAATGAAAACAATGAATACAGGTATAGAAAGATTGAGAATGATACAAAGAAGTACAAAACTGATGAAAAATATAAACAAGAGGTCAATGACCTTGAAGCTCTACTGATTGATTTTGATTTCAGGAAGTAGTCGCTACAAACTGTTTTTTTGAAAATCTATTTTTAGCTGTGGTGGCCATCTTGAATTTCCGGCCGACCTGAAATTTTGCTAGGATCAATTAGACATCAAGAGCAACATTCCTGTGAAGTTTCATAAAAATCCGTCAAGTAGTTTCAGAGGGGTAGTCGCTACAAGTTTTCATTATATAACTCTATGTAAACAAAGATGGCCACTGACAGCCATGTTTAACAATGAATCAAAATAATGTTCGACTCGGATAACCATCATGTCATGCTGATCATTTTAGAAAAAGTCCCATATCAATATCTCTTATAGTTTTCAAGAAGTAGTCGCTACAAACTTATTTTTTAAAAATCTATTTTTAACTGTGGCAGCCATCTTGAATTTCTGGCCGATCTGAAATTTTGCTAGGATCAATTAGACATTAAGAGCAACATTCCTGTAAAGTTTCATGAAAATCCGCCAAGTAGTTTCAGAGGAGTAGTCGCTACAAGTTTTTACTATATAACTCTATGTAAACAAAGATGGCCGCTTGGCAGCCACGTTTAACGTCGAATCAAAACGATTTTTGATAAGGACCAACATCATGTCATGCTGATCATTTTAGAAAAAGTCCCATATCAATATCACTTATAGTTTTCAAGAAGTAGTTACTACAAACTTGCATGAAAATCTATTTTTAGCCATGGCGGCCATCTTGAATTTCCGGCCGACCTGAAATTTTGCTAGGATCAATTAGACATCAAGAGCAACATTTCTGTGAAGTTTCATGAAAATCTGTCAAGTAGTTTCAGAGGAGTAGTCGCTACAAGTTTTCATTATATAACTCTATGTAAACAAAGATGGCCACTGGCAGCCATGTTTAATGTCGAATCAAAATAATGTTCGACTCGGATAACCATCATGTCATGCTGATCATTTTAGAAAAAGTCCCAGATCAATATCACTTATAGTTTTCAAGAAGTAGTCGCTACAAACTTGTATTTTGAAAATCTATTTTTAGCCATGGCGGCCATCTTGAATTTCCGGCCGACCTGAAATTTTGCTAGGATCAATTAGACATCAAGAGCAACATTTTTGTGAAGTTTCATGAAAATCCGTCAAGTAGTTTCAGAGGAGTAGTCGCTACAAGTTTTCATTATATAACTCTATGTAAACAAAGATGGCCACTGGCAGCCATGTTTAATGTTGAATCAAAATAATGTTCGACTCGGATAACCATCATGTCATGCTGATCATTTTAGAAAAAGTCCCATATCAATATCACTTATAGTTTTCAAGACGTAGTCGCTACAAACTTATTTTTTAAAAATCTATTTTTAACTGTGGCAGCCATCTTGAATTTCTGGCCGATCTGAAATTTTGCTAGGATCAATTAGACATTAAGAGCAACATTCCTGTAAAGTTTCATGAAAATCTGCCAAGTAGTTTTAGAGGAGTAGTCGCTACAAGTTTTTACTATATGACTCTTATGTAAACAAAGATGGCCGCTGGCAGCCACGTTTAACGTCGAATCAAAACAATTTTTGATAAGGACCAACATCATGTCATGCTGATCATTTTAGAAAAAGTCCCATATCAATATCACTTATAGTTTTCAAGAAGTAGTCGCTACAAACTTGTATTTTGAAAATTTATTTTTAGCCGTGGCGGCCATCTTGAATTTCCGGCCGACCTGAAACTTTGCTAGGATCAATTAGACATCAAGAGCAACATTCCTGTGAAGTTTCATGAAAATCCGTCAAGTAGTTTCAGAGGAGTAGTCGCTACAAGTTTTCATTATATAACTCTATGTAAACAAAGATGGCCCCTGGCAGCCATGTTTAACGTCAAATCAAAACGATTTTCGACAAGGACCAACATCATGTCATGCTGATCATTTTAGAAAAAGTCCCATATCAATATCACTTATAGTTTTCAAGAAGTAGTCGCTACAAACTTGTATTTAAACAAGAGGTCAATGACCTTGAAGCTCTACTGATTGATTTTGATTTCAGGAAGTAGTCGCTACAGACTTGTTTTTTGAAAATCTATTTTTAGCCGTGGCGGCCATCTTGAATTTCCGGCCGACCTGAAATTTTGCTAAGATCAATAAGACATTAAGAGCAACATTCCTGTGAAGTTTCATGAAAATCCGTCGGGTAGTTTCAAAGAAGTAGTCGCTACAAGTTTTCATTATATAACTCTATGTAAACAAAGCAGCCATGTTTAAGGTCAAATCAAAACGATTTTCGACAAGGACCAACATCATGTCATACTGATCATTTTAGAAAAAGTCCCATATCAATATCTCTTATTGTTTTGAAGAAGTAGTCGCTACAAACTTATTTATTTTAAATCTATTTTTAGCTGTGGCGGCCATCTTGAATTTCCGGCCGACCTGAAATTTTTCTAGGATCAACTAGACATCAAGAGCAACATTCCTGTGAAGTTTCATGAACATCCGTCAAGTAGTTTCAGAGGAGTAGTCGCTACAAGTTTTTACTATATAACTCAATGTAACCAAAGATGGCCACTGGCAGCCATGTTTAACGTCGAATCAAAATAATTTTCCACAAGGATCTACATCATGTCATGCTGATCATTTTAGAAAAAGTCCCATATCAATATCACTTATAGTTTTCAAGAAGTAGTCGCTACAAACTTATTTTTTAAAAATCTATTTTTAGCTGTGACGGCCATCTTGATTTCCGGCCAACCTGAAATTTTAATAGGATCAATTAGACATCAAGAGCAACATTCCTGTAAAGTTTCATGACAATCCGCCAAGTAGTTTCAGAGGAGTAGTCGCTACAAGTTTTTACTATATAACTCTATGTAAACAAAGATGGCCGCTGGCAGCCATGTTTAACGTTGAATCAAAACGATTTTTGACTAGGATCAACATCATGTTATGCTGATCATTTTAGAAAAAGTCCCATATCAATATCACTTATAGTTTTCAAGAAGTAGTCGCTACAAACTTATTTTTTAAAAATCTATTTTTAGCTGTGACGGCCATCTTGAATTTCCGGCCGACCTGAAATTTTTCTAGGATCAATTAGACATCAAGAGCAACATTCCTGTAAAGTTTCATGACAATCCGCCAAGTAGTTTCAGAGAAGTAGTCGCTACAAGTTTTTACTATATAACTCTATGTAAACAAAGATGGCCGCTGGCAGCCATGTTTAACGTTGAATCAAAACGATTTTTGACTAGGATCAACATCATGTCATGCTAATCATTTTAGAAAAAGTCCCATATCAATATCACTTATAGTTTTCAAGAAGAAGTCGCTACAAACTTGTATTTTAAAACTCTATTTTTAGCTTTGGCGGCCATCTTGGATTTCACATCAACATGAATTTTTGCTAGGATCAACTAGACTTTATGGGCAACATTTCTGTAAAGTTTCATGAATATCCATCCAGTAGTTTCAGCTGTGAAGTCGCTACAAATAAAAGTTTACGGACAGACGGACAGACGGACAGACAGACGGACAGACGGACGACGGACGCCGCACCACGGCATAAGCTCTGCTGATCTCTGATCAGTAGAGCTAAAAATCTATTTTTAGCTTTGGCGGCCATCTTGGATTTCACATCAACATGAATTTTTGCTAGGATCAACTAGACTTCATGGGCAACATTTTTGTAAAGTTTTATGAATATCCATCCAGTAGTTTCAGAGGAGTAGTCGCTACAAATAAAAGTTAACGGACGGACAGACGGACGGACAGACAGACGGACAGACGGACGGACGGACGACGGACGCCGCACCACGGCATAAGCTCTGCTGATCTCTGATCAGTAGAGCTAAAAAACAAAAGTAGAAAATGATGCAAAGAAGTACAAAACTGATGAACAATATAAAAAAAGAAAATTAGAAAATGATGTTAAGAAGTACACAACGGATGAACAATACAGAAAAAGAAAAATGGAGAAATATAAAAATGATGAACAATATAGGAAAACAAAAATTGATAACAATGCAAAGAAGTACAAAACTGATCAACAATATAAAAAAAGAAAATTAGAAAATGATGTTAAGAAGTACACAACTGATGAGAAATACAGGAATAAAAAACGTAATGCATCAATATCAAAATATGCAGCAGATGAAAAGCATCGTACAGCTGTCAAAACTGCTTCAGTAAGAAAATATGCATTAGATGAAGAATTTAATAAATCTCTTAAACATGCTTCAAAAAGGAAATATATTGAAAATGTAGATCACAGAGCATTTAAAAAACAAGTGTCTATTAAGAAGTACAAAAATGACCAAGAACATCAAAAGGAGGTGAAAGATAAGGTGTATGAACGCAGAACATTAAAACAGGAAAATCAGAAAGAAATTTGCAATGCAATAAGTTTGTTTGTAAAAGAGATACATGAATATCCAGACCATGTGTGTTCTGTTTGTTGCAAGTTGTTGTTTAGGAGCCAAGTACTGATTTGTAAAAGGGAAACCTACAGTAATAAAAAAGAGAATGTTTCTAAATTAGCTGGTATTTGTATTTTAGATAAATACTTTATTCCATGCTTAAAAGAAGATGGACATACATGTTCGAGTAGATGTAGCCTATGGATTTGTTATACCTGTCATAGAAAGTTATTGACTGGAAGTATGCCCTCAGAAGCAGCTGCAAACAAACTGGAAGTCAACCCAGTGCCAGAAGAACTTCATTGTTTAAATTCTGTTGAAAGACACTTGATTGCTATAGTTGTTCCATTCATGAAAATACTGGCACTACCAAAAGGAGGGCAACATGGAGTTCATGGACCAGTTATTTGTGTACCTTCCAATACATGTGAGTCAATACTAGTTTGCCACGATGTGACAATGAAAACCAAATGATTAGAGTTAAACTGAAACGAAAACTGTCCTATAAAGGTCACTATGATTATCAGTTTGTTAATACAGCACATTTAGAAAAGGCAGTTTCATTCCTAAAAAAAGAGAACAAATGGTATTCAGATGTAGAGTTTGATCAATTGTGGGGAAATCCTATTTGTCAAGAAACTGGTAATAAAAATATCACAGAAGAGCAAAATGAGAGCCAAAATGCCACAACTGAGCAGAATGGTAGTAAAATTACCGCAAAAAAGGAAGATGGTGTTGAGATATTAACAGACAACTCGGATGAAATTATGCATGGTTTATTGCTAGATACATGTCTTCAACCTGTAGACATAGGACAAGAAGTTCTTGATCAGCATTTTAACAGTATCATTTCTGTTGCACCATGTGAAAGAAACAATCCAATTAGTATTTTGATGGAAAAAGGCATTGAAGCCAAATCCTTTCCTACATTATTTCCAAATGGAAATAGCGTGTTTAGTGACAATCGTGATGTATCAATTACCCTGACACGGTACTTTCATAACCGTTTGATGCATGTTGACAACAGATTTGCACGTGATACAGATTTCATATTTTTTGCACAATATATGTCTGAATTACAGCAAGTAGTATCTAGTGTATCAGTTGCAATGAGGAAAAGCTGTCGGAAAGGTTATACTGGAGAAAATATCACAGCAAATACATTTAAAAATAAAGAAAACCTGGAAACAATTTTTAAAAATGACGAAGGATACAGGTTTTTAAAGGGAATTCGTGGAACTCCGCCATATTGGCAAACAACACAAAAAGACTTATTTGCTATAATTCGTCAACTTGGACTGCCAACTTGGTTTTGTTCATTTTCTTCAGCAGAGATGAGGTGGCCAGAAATGATAGAAGCTATTTTAAAACAACAGGATGATTACAGAAATCCAGAAGACATGGACTGGCAAACAAAGTGTAATATTTTGCGAAGCAATCCTGTTACTGTAGCCAGGATGTTTGACCACAGATTTCATACGTTTCTGAAAAATATCATTCTGTCCAATTCAAATCCAGTTGGTAAAGTTGTAGATTATTTTTACAGAATTGAATTCCAACAAAGAGGCTCACCACATGTTCACTGTTAATTATGGGTGGAAGATGCTCCAAAACTGGAAAAAGATGTTGATGCAGCAGTCATAACTTTTATAGACAAATACGTTACCTGTGAAGTACCTGCCGAGGAATCTGATTTGAAGGAAATCGTAACAAGTGTTCAACAACACAGTAAAAATCATTCCAAATCATGCAAGAAAACTGGAAAAGAATGTCGATTTAACTTTCCCAGATCACCCTCTCAGCAATCGTTCATTGCAAGACCAGTTAATGAATTGGAAAATATAAAAGCAATTGATCCTGACATGTCTGCAGATGAGGTAATTAACGTAATGGAACACAATTCAAAACAAAACCACATGAGTGTTGACACTGCAAGAAATATTTTAGAACGCATATGGGCAAGCATAACAAATGAAGTTACAAATTTATCGTCCATTGATGAAATTTTTCTAGAGCAAGGATTGACTCAGAACATATTTGAAGAGGCTTATGCAACTCTTTCAAAAAACCGGCAAATTGTTTTAAAGAGACGTCTACAAGATAGTTGGATTAATCAATACAACACCGATTTATTACGTTGTTGGAATGCCAATATGGACATCCAGTATGTTACTGATGCATATGCTTGTGTAGTCTATATCGTTTCATACATTTCAAAGGCAGAACGAGAAATGAGTCAAATTTTAGACCATGCACAAACAGAAGCCAAAGAGGGTAACGAGGACGCGAAACAAGCCCTGAAAAAAATTGGTAGTGTTTATCTGCATCATCGGGAGATAAGTGCACAAGAAGCTGTATACAGAGCATGTGGTCTTCATCTAAAGGAATGTTCACGAAAAGTTCAGTTCATACCTGTTGGAGATAATCCAGTAAGAATGAGTTTACCCCTGGCCGTGATACAAAATAGATCAGAAAGTGATAAAAGTAGTATATGGATGACAAGTTTGGTTTGAAAAATATCTTGCAAGACCAACAATTCAGGAGTTCAAATTCATGTGTTTAGCTTCGTTCTGTGCACAATACCGAGTTTTATTTTCATCACAAGCACCAAAATCATCTTCAGAAAAACAACATTCTACTGTGTTTGCTCTGCAAAACAATCTAGGATTCATTCAGAAAAGAACCAGGACAGATGTTGCTGTTATTCGCTATCCACGTTTTTCTGTTACACGATCCCCAGAACAATACTATCTAAGTATGATGCAACTATTTTTACCATACAGACATGAAAAGCAGTTGAAACCAAAGGACTTTGATACATATGAAGATTTCTTCATGTCTGGGTTTGTTGCTTATGGTGAAAATAATGAAATAGTGTCTGTGAAAGAAATTGCAGAAGGAAATAAGTCAACTTTTGAAAAAGATATAGATGATCTGAATAGTGCAGAAGAAATGGCATTAGAAATGAGTGGTCCACATGAAGATGCATGGGCACAAATATGTCCTGAAACAGAAGTTGAACGTATTGAATGTCTGCAAGAAAAACAGCAAAACAAAGCAGAAGACAATGATGAGGATGAGGTCAGTGTGATACCAGATCTGTTGCAAAAGGAGAGTAACACAAGTGAAGAAATTTGTCAAACGGTTGTATCTAGACAGGAAGGGATTATGTTGATGAGATCAATGAATGATTTACAAAGGAATGTCTTTTACACAATAAGGAAATGGTGTCTACAGAAAGTTAACGGGCAAGATCCGAAACAATTTCATGTTTTTATAACTGGTGGTGCTGGAACTGGAAAGAGTCATCTTATTAAGAGCATTTACTTTGAAACTACAAGATTGTTTGCACCAACTATGTCAAGTCCTGACGATATATCTGTACTGCTTACAGCTCCAACAGGTGTAGCAGCTTTTAATATAGGTGGATCAACCATTCACAGTGTATTTTCTATTCCAATTAACGCTTCACTTCCATATCAGCCACTTGCAGAGGAAAAATTAAACACATTGCGAAATAAACTGGGCCAGTTACAGTTACTTATTATTGATGAAATATCGATGGTTGACAAAAAGCTTATTGTATACATTCACGGACGTTTGAGACAAATCAAACAGAATGGTGACCAATCTCCGTTTGGTAATGTCAGTATTGTTGCTGTTGGAGACTTTTATCAGTTACCTCCTGTAAAAGGGAAACCAGTGTACAGCAGTGAAAACTATTATGATCTATGGAATGACAACTTTTCCATTGTAGAATTAAATGAAATAATGAGGCAAAAGGAAGATAAGCAATTTGCAGATATTTTGAACGAGTGTAGGATAAAATCAAAAACAGACAGTCTACAGCAGGTATTTGTTATGTAGTAGAGAAACAGGAGAGAAGGTTGATTCAGTTCATATATTTGCTACAAACGATCAAGTGGATGAGCACAATTTTAAACAAGAGGTCAATGACCTTGAAGCTCTACTGATTGATTTTGATTTCAGGAAGTAGTCGCTACAGACTTGTTTTTTGAAAATCTATTTTTAACCGTGGCGGCCATCTTGAATTTCCGGCCGACCTGAAATTTTGCTAAGATCAATAAGACATTAAGAGCAACATTCCTGTGAAGTTTCATGAAAATCCGTCAGGTAGTTTCAAAGAAGTAGTCGCTACAAGTTTTCATTATATAACTCTATGTAAACAAAGCAGCCATGTTTAAGGTCAAATCAAAACGATTTTCGACAAGGACCAACATCATGTCATACTGATCATTTTAGAAAAAGTCCCATATCAAAATCTCTTATTGTTTTGAAGAAGTAGTCGCTACAAACTTATTTATTTTAAATCTATTTTTAGCTATGGCGGCCATCTTGAATTTCCGGCCGACCTGAAATTTTTCTAGGATCAACTAGACATCAAGAGCAACATTCCTGTGAAGTTTCATGAACATCCGTCAAGTAGTTTCAGAGGAGTAGTCGCTACAAGTTTTTACTATATAACTCTATGTAACCAAAGATGGCCACTGGCAGCCATGTTTAACGTCGAATCAAAATAATTTTCCACAAGGATCTACATCATGTCATGCTGATCATTTTAGAAAAAGTCCTATATCAATATCACTTATAGTTTTCAAGAAGCTACAAACTTATTTTTTAAAAATCTATTTTTAGCTGTGATGGCCATCTTGAATTTCCGGCCGATCTGAAATTTTGATAGGATCAATTAGACATCAAAAGCAACATTCCTGTAAAGTTTCATGACAATCCGCCAAGTAGTTTCAGAGGAGTAGTCGCTACAAGTTTTTACTATATAACTCTATGTAAACAAAGATGGCCGCTGGCAGCCATGTTTAACGTTGAATCATAACGATTTTTGACTAGGATCAACATCATGTAATGCTGATCATTTTAGAAAAAGTCCCATATCAATATCACTTATAGTTTTCAAGAAGTAGTCGCTACAAACTTATTTTTTAAAAATCTATTTTTAGCTGTGACGGCCATCTTGAATTTCCGGCCGACCTGAAATTTTTCTTGGATCAATAAGACATCAAGAGCAACATTCCTGTAAAGTTTCATGACAATCCACCAAGTAGTTTCAGAGAAGTAGTCGCTACAAGTTTTTACTATATAACTCAATGTAAACAAAGATGACCGCTGGCAGCCATGTTTAACGTTGAATCAAAACAATTTTTGACTAGGATCAACATCATGTCATGCTGATCATTTTAGAAAAAGTCCCATATCAATATCACTTATAGTTTTCAAGAAGAAGTCGCTACAAACTTGTATTTTAAAACTCTATTTTTAGTTTTGTCGGCCATCTTGGATTTCACATCAACATGAATTTTTGCTAGGATCAACTAGACTTTATGGGCAACATTTCTGTAAAGTTTCATGAATATCCATCCAGTAGTTTCAGCTGTGAAGTCGCTACAAATAAAAGTTTACGGACAGACGGACAGACAGACGGACAGACGGACGACGGACGCCGCACCACGGCATAAGCTCTGCTGATCTCTGATCAGTAGAGCTAAAAATTACATGAAATATGCAGTGAACCAGTTTCCATTGAAGCTGAGGATTGGACAAAAGATGAACGTAGTGGAAAGATGGAAAAAAGGAAAGAACCACAGGTTCAGTCTAGCACAGGTTCATTACCACATACTGTTTGGCTCGCAGTTGGTGCACGTGTAATGCTTACGATGAACATAGATGTGTCAGATGGTCTTACAAATGGTGCCTTTGGAACAGTTGTAAAAGTGGTGATGAAATGTGGTAGTCACAGGGTCAAGCATGTGGAAATACATTTTGACAATGAAAACTGTGGAAAAAAGAACCGACTAAAAACTAGAGAGGAAACAAGAGTTTTGGTTGAACGTCAAGAGCAAAACATTGGACAGAAAAGAAGAACAACAAGACGACAATTTACACTGAAATTAGCATGGGCATGCACAATTCACAAAGTTCAGGGTTTGACTACTAACAAAGCTGTAGTTTCACTTGAAAATATTTTTGCACCAGGACAAGCATACGTGGCATTAAGTCGTGTTACTGCACTAAGTGGACTTACTTTGATTGGCTTTAATGAGAAAGTCATATATTGCAACACAAACATTAAAGCAACACTGGACAAATTACCAAAATTTATAGTGCAAACTTTGACAAATTTTGAAAATGAAACGTCTATTGCATTTCACAACATTGAAGGTCTTATACTGCATTTGAATGACTTGAGACAAAATAAGGATATTATGAATGCAGATTATGTGTGTCTAGCTGAAACATGGATAAACAATGAAACTGATGTGGAACTAGAAATCGGCAATTTTAAAATGCACAGGCAACTTAGAAAAGATTCTTACACAGATTCAGTATTACAACATCAATCTCGGGGCGGAGTGGCTGTTCTTTCAAAACACAATGCCGAATTTCATCGTATTTATTTGAACATTTTGAATCTGGAATACATTGCATTTAAAGCAAAACATTTCATAGTGGTTACTATCTACCGCCCACCGCAATACCAACAGGAAAGCTTTACCAAGACACTGAAAGTGTTAATCGAAGAACTGAAAAAACATAATCTTGGTAGTATTATAGTTGGAGATTTCAATCAAAATATACTAAATCCTGGGTGCAGTATTATACAAGTTATGGAAAGTGAGGGCTACACACAGCATATAAATGAGCCAACAACGGAGAAGAGAACATTGATTGATCATGTATACACAAAAGGTGTAGATGTTTCTGCAGTGTTTGTTAGTCCAACATATTACAGTTACCATGAATCTATTTTGATTTACCTGAAGAGCTGAACTTACTGGTAAATAAAAGAGCGGACTGATTTAAAAATAAAATGACAATAAAGTGAACAGGAAATAGAAGAGAGCAACGTAAAAGTATATGAAAGTAAGAAATAGGGTAGGCGATATGCTAACCAAAATTATTAAGAACTATTCCTTAAACTTGTGTTAACTGTTGGAAGATCTGCCATTTTACCTGTTTACGAAATCAATGTTGTTAAAATTAAGGGGACTGATTTAAAATAACAAAATGACAATAAAATAAACAGGAAATAAAAGAGAGCAACGAAAGAGTAAAAGAAAGAAACAAATAGGGTGGGGGAAAAAAGCGGAATATTGCAGAGAAAAAGTGGTCCTTAAAAGAGAAACTCAGAATTAGACAATTTGATAAAAAAATGCAATTGCGAATGAAAGTAAAAATATAGAAATTATTGAAAAGATGTTGTAGTATATTGTTCCACAAAACGAAGGCCTAAGTAGGAAAAAAAGAAAAAGATGAGCATTACGCTCCATGAAAAGATGAGCGTAATATTACGCTCCATGAAAAGTTGAGCATTCGGCTCCATTCATTCATTCCTGCAAAAAAACAAAAACTTTAACTGCGCTATGCGGGTCCCAAGCCCCGAGTATAATTCTTCAGAATTATGAGCAGGAGGGAAGTTATTATTTGTTAAATTTTTTGTTTTTTTATTACTATTAAGATGTTTATAAATATATCAAATAAAATACAAATAAATTAATATGTATTTTATTTGATATATTTATAAATATCTTAATAGTAATAAAAAAACAAAAAATTCGAAATTAGATTTATACTTGAATTTTTTTTAAACATTATAATTTTATTTCGACTGTTTTTTTTTAAATAATTACTATTCTTTTGCTTAAATTTAAAGAATAATGTAAAAAAAATTAAAATAATAAAGATATTATTGTGTCTTTTCGCAACATTTGAATGTCTTTTTGGGAACGAGAAGTCCAGCATATACTAAAATGGTGTATACCTTTCTTAAAAAAAAAGTTAATATAACGGTTTTTATTTGATTTAAATCAATGATACTGTCTTTTCGGATATTTCTGTTCTTTTCGCGAAAGGTACAATTTGCAATTTCTAAACCTACTGGCGACAAAATATATATAAATTGCATATTTTGAGAAATCAAACTGTATTATTGACACAGTATAAACAGCCATAACCAGGCAGGCCAAACCCCAAAACTGGAACAGCCAGGCAAAACCCGAAGACTTGAGCTTCGAATTAAGAGTTTCCAACTCATAATTCATTTCATGCATATTTGATCACGATGTGTAAGAAACAGTGATTAAAACTATGCTTTTAATCGGCACATATACATTATTCTATGACCTGGAAAAAGTTTTGATAAACAATTTGTAGTGTAATTTTGTCATTATTTGGCAGGTTAGTTTTTTTAATGCCTTTTGCTATATATTATCACTTTTTGATATTAACACATGTGCATTTTGCTGGAAACATCTACTTCACGGATTTTCATCAAACTACACAGGAATGCTGATCTACCTATGAAAAACCTATCAGTACAGCTACAAGGTCATTGACCTCTTGTTTCAATCACCTTACGGTGACACATTTAATAATCTCACTTGTGATATAGCATGTTTTAATTTTGCTGCGAGGTGCCTTATTTGGTAATTGTAATTTTTCTGTTATGCAGGTAGGTGATAGCATTATTCCTTGCAATGTTTTGCAAATATATATTTCTTTTATTATTACCTACTAATTTATGATTTTACTAGGCCTTTGAACAGAAATGCTTTGCTAACAGAAGTGCTTAAAACATCCAATCAGCAAACAGAAAAAACAAAAACAATTACAATCCAGTGATGTCTAAAGATGTTTATTTTTCGATTTATTATTAATAATAATTCACTGACATCGTGAATCACTAAAAACCTTTCGAAATAGTAACTGCTATATACAATTAAACATAATAAAGCACTAATGATGTTGTTTTCTCGATTTTCTTAAAAAGTCCCATATCAATATCACTTATAGTTTTCAAGAAGTAGTCGCTACAAACTTGTATTTTGAAAATCTATATTTAGCCATGGCGGCCATCTTGAATTTCCGGCCGACCTGAAATTTTGCAAAGATCAATTAGACATCAAGAGCAACATTCGTGTGAAGTTTCATGAAAATCCGTCAAGTATTTTCAGAGGAGTAGTCGCTACAAGTTATCATTGTATAACTCTATGTAAACAAAGATGGCCACTGGCAGCCATGTTTAACGTCGAATCAAAATAATGTTCGACTCGGATAACCACCATGTCATGCTGATAATTTTAGAAAAAGTCCCATATCAATATCTCTTATAGTTTTCAAGAAGTAGTCGCTACAAACTTATTTTTTAAAAATCTATTTTTAGCCGTGGCGGCCATCTTGAATTTCCGGCCGACCTGAAATTTTGCTAGGATCAATTAGACATCAAGAGCAACATTCGTGTGAAGTTTCATGAAAATCCGTCAAGTTATTTCAGAGGAGTAGTCGCTACAAGTTTTCATTATATAACTCTATGTAAACAAAGATGGCCGCTGGCAGCCATGTTTAATGTCGAATCAAAACGATTTTCGACAAGGACCAACATCATGTCATGCTGATCATTTATGAAAAAGTCCCATATCAATATCTCTTATAGTTTTCAAGAAGTAGTCGCTACAAACTTATTTTTTAAAAATCTATTTTTAGCCGTGGTGGCCATCTTGAATTTCCGGCAGACCTGAAATTTTGCTAGGATCAATTAGACATCAAGAGCAACATTCCTGTGAAGTTTCATGAAAATCCGTCAAGTAGTTTCAGAGGAGTAGTCGCTACAAGTTTTCATTATATAACTCTAAGTAAAAAAATATGGCAGACGGACAGACGGACGGACGACGGACGACGCACCACGGCATAAGCTCTGCTGATCTCTGATCAGTAGAGCTAAAAACTGAGTCAATTTGAAATTATTACATGTTTTATCTCAAATGAAAGGTATAAATGATATAAAGCAGGCAAACAAACTTGAGGGCTCCTTTCACAAAATGCAAATCTCTATGTTTACAGCCAGTCAAACATGTCATACATATATTGATGCATGTACAGAGAAAAAATATGTTCCTTAGCATCGGATGGTGCAGTTTTGAGTCTTCAGACAGGGAGTGAAATTTTTCTTATGTTGCATCTTTATTTCTTGTACATATAGATTGAATCAAAGGAATGGGCTAGAGTTGTCTGGGTGAAGATAGAATGGAGGAAGAGGGTGTTATTCCTCTCTGTTGAGTGAAGGATAAACATGTGATGTGGCCGAAAGGAGCAAACGTTTTAGGAGCCCTTAAAGGGATGAAAACCCCAACGGAAAAATGGTTGAAATTTGATCTGATAAAAATCAAATTAACATCTGGCACTTTTTCACATTCAGAATACATGTACAGTCGATTTCAGTTATTTGCATAGCCCATTTGTCAAGAAAATATATGTGATTAACCGGAGTATTCGAATAACCGAAATTGAACATTTTGTACATGTAGCGGTGCACGTTTCTACTTTCGTTTTACTGTTCTGTTAATACTTACATAGAAACTCCATAAAAGAGAGTTAATACTATGTAAGATGTTTGATAGGATTATTATTGTGCATATCCATTTTGTATTTACTGTTATTTGATAGATTTTATGCAATATTTATGCGTATTTGTTTTCTATCAACCTGCGTCGCTTTGCTGTTGTTTGTAGTGTGAATTACACAGCCATGATAATAACAACACAAAAGCTTATTTTATTTTTCATTTATTAAGTAACCTCTATGAGCTACTCAATGTCATTAGCATCTCTACCGACACTAGCAAACTGAGAGCAGTAAATAATTAACAACATATTGCTTCACATTGCGTACAAACTTATTATTAAATCGTGTATGCTAATTGGTGAGCGATCGTCATGGCGTGGAAGCTTTACAGAAACCGAACAAAATGGCAAACTTTCTCGACAAGTCAATTAGCACCTTTTGTCAATCAATTTGCCTCTGTCTTATCTCTGTGACTGCGTCAATCAATTAACAGTTGCAAAATACTGGTAAATTTGACTTTCAGTATGCAATCAGCCAGATATTCGTTATGCAATTATCCGGAATGTGACAAAAACCTATGCGATTATACGGGTTTTTTTACATGCAAAAGAATACGAATGGTTTTGTGTTTTAAAACTTTATGCAATTAACCGAAATATGCAATTAACCGATATGCGATTAAACGGAATCGACTGTATCTGTTAAGTCATAAGAAACAACTTCGATTGCATAATTTTCATAGAAAAGGATATATTCGTTTGGCGATAAGATACGTTATGCAATATACCATGATATGCATGCACATTAACCACCAAGACATGCCCCCTTCATCCCAGGCAGTGTTTTTTTTCCATTATATAAGTGGTACCGAAAAACAGCACTGACCAGATTTTTTTACATTCGTTGGCTGGGCAATTTTCTTATGAGTTTAAATCGCCCAAGCAGAAAATCACACGCACTGGGCTACTGCAAGGGCGTCAGTTAAGCTTCGTCCCCGAATAGGATGGTTCCGCCGCAGGACTATATATACACACATATCAGAAATGCATTAAAAACAAGAGGCCCAAGAGGGCCTGTGAACGCTCTACTGGCTGTTATACCATTGATGAATTGAGTCGTACTACAATTTATGGCTTTCTTAAAATTTTTATGAAATCATTCACTCCGGAATTAATTTTGCTGTAAATTTTAGTATGTAATGTACGTACATTTTACATAAAGACAAAATAAGAAAAAACAGTACAATATATTGGCTTTAACAAAGAACAGTACACACAATGCTAAGTATATTAATTTATTTTAACACTTATCTAAAGATAAACAAAAATGAACATCTGTAACATAATATCAATTAACAGTATCAGAATTAATGGTACATGACTACATGCTAATTAATCAAGTAGAAATGGGTTTTACAGTATACCATCAAAAAATGTGACATAAATGGCATTGACAGAAAATGACATTGCAAATCTACCCTTCATATATTGAACTTTATAATTTTGTTGTAAATACTACATTGATGTTAGAAGCATGTTTTTCTCCTATCACTCATTAGTTAAATTGAACTGAATTGTGATCACAAGAAAGGTTATATGACAAAAACAGGGATGAACATGCCATGCTCATCCTCCATTAACATCGAGATAAAATATGGAGAATCGGCCTGGAATCACCTAACCAGTACAACTGCAGACTTGCTGAAAATTCTAGAGACTCCATTTACGATGGAGCCATGTTCGCATGCAGGGTCATGATGAAAACCTTTAATGAGCAGGACAAAAAAGACAATGAACATGAAGTGAGCTTCTAGCCGTCTGCCTTAGCGGGATTTGCAGTCTTCCTGTTTTACTCTTTTCATGAGGAAATGATGAATTGAAATGAATTGAGTTTTAAGGTGCACTGTAGAGTTGCTGCAAATTATATCGTAGAAACTCTATTGATGCTGGAGCCATGTTTATTTTTCTGCCACTGCTCTTTTGATGTGAGCGAGATGGCACCTGAAACAATGCAGGGATCATGAAGGAAATGATGAATTTTCAGACATATTTTTTCATTATGTGCAACAGTTTTCTATATGACAATATAAAAAGGCACAAGTGAAACACTGAGTTGATGTTTTTGTGACTCTTCGAAAAGTACCCAAAAGAATGCAAATATATTATTAAGGACATACAGTTGTAGTTTTCTTCTGTGCTTTGCCAAAAAAAATTGCAAGAAACATTATGGATTCAGATGGTAAATAATATTAAAAAGTGTGCTATCCATTATGTTCTGTGCTTTGGCAAAACAAAATGCCAAAAAAAATGTGAATCAGTATGAAAAATAACACAGGCATGTATATTGCTTTAGACATGCACAACTTCAATTTAAAAAAACAAATATGATGAAACAAAACAAAAACGAATAACCACAGTATTATAAATGACACGATGACCATGTTTTTATTCAAGTGTACATGGATTGAACTGAATTGAACTGAATTGGGTTTTAAGATGCACCAAGACATGAAAGGTTGTATGGTGCCTAATATGAATGAACGTGCCAGGCTCATTCTCAATTTACATCAAGGTAAAATATGTAGATGGGCCTAGAACTTTATTACCTTCAGAACTGCAGAGTTGGTGCAAATTCTATAGAACATACTCCATTTATGATGGATCCACATTTTCAGATTTGCATACGCGGTGTCATCCTAAGGGCTGTCATGATAAAGACGTTGAATGAGCATGATAAAAAATGAATGGGGTGGGCAACCACACCCGGGGATTATGGAAGTGTACATAAAATAAAACTATTTCTGAGATTTCATCGATTTGAACTGTTCCATTTTTATGTAAACTGTTAGTTTTTTTTGTCTATATCACAAACATTGAATTGATGGAAAAAACTGTAATTGCATGTATATATATGTTTCTATTTCTATACTTTTCAGATCATCTTTGTAGAAGTGGTTAAAAGTTCCTTTTCATTTGTTGGATGTCCAGTTATCGTCCAGTTCTCTATAGGTTTGGTTGAGGTTATTTCTGTAAGCGTTTATGGCACAGAATAATTTTTGCGATCCTGGAATGTTCACACTTGGAATATATATGCACTTTCAATTATGACACTTCTTCACTTATACTGGAACACAACACTAGATGTTTCCTTCCATGATGAGGTTGGGTTATATATGGTCTTCAACGATATGAATTCAATTGTGTTTGCAGAATGACTTTTTTCAATATGGAAATGCTGGTGCATAGTCTGTTGCAATTTGGAATAAATCATTTTGTATAAATACATGAAAGCAATAGGTATTACAGCATAATTGTTGTTGTGCACCTTTGGAAGCTTATCACGCTTGAAGTTGTATGCACTACCGATGATGCTTCAGTAATTCTGGAACAAAACATTAATATGTCCTTGCATTGATTTGAGTATATTCTATCTTCATGTGTAAACAATTACCACAGTTCTGAAACTAACTGAAATCAATGTATTCTGTTTGTGGATAGACTTCTTAAATGTTTACATCCTGATATTGCCTGTTGCAGTTGAGGATACGTGTGATCATTATATGTTCATCAAGAACCAATGTTGACTTTGGCAAAGCTGTTCTTGTTGAGAAATGTCATGTAAAACCAAAGCTGTTATTTCCAAGCTTTTATGCTGAGAAATGTAATTTAACGTCACAGCTGTTATGTCGAAACTGTTATCTGGCTGCTGACCGTTTCAAGTCGATAACCGTCTTCACCACTATTTGTGTTGTGGACTGTCCTTTTCACTGTATATTTAATTTACTCTTTGTAGTACAGTGCGAGTGTACGATGTCATTGTGTTTGGGTGCTGTGGTTTCTATAGGACCTTTTTTCTCGTTTTCATTTAATGGCAAAACTGTTCTCTCAAAGAAAGCTTAAGTGACAAAGATGTTGTAAAACTATGTTCTTTTTTGACTGCCGTTACCATCTAAAACGATATATTACCATTGCTTTAATGTTTGATGTGAAGAATCCTTTTCTATTACAAGTGCATGGGATTGTAATCAAGTGTTCACAGACCAGGTGCTTGTAATCTGACCATATCGCTATCTTCATATTACAGTCTTTCACGTTATCTTCGCCAAACTTGGTGTCATTATACAGGAAAATGATAATACAAGTAAAGCTAACATTTGAACAAGCTAACAAATAATACTAATAATACTACCTAGTATACAAAGTATGTTATTGATGTAATTAATCATGTTTTATCATTATATTAATCATAAAACGTTGATAACAGCTGATGTATTTAAAGTGACAGAAGATAATCTTGACTTGTGTTTAATTGAATTGAATTGCGGTTTTAAGGCGCACCAATACATGAAAAGGTTATATGGCGCCTAAAAGGCGTGAACATGCCAATGCCAGGCTCATCTTCCATGTACATCGAGATAAAATATGGATAATGGGCCTAGAATCTTCTCACCGTGAACTGCAGAGTTGCTGCAAATTCTATCGTAGAAACTCCATTTACACTGGAGCCACGTTATTGTTTTTTTGCCACTGTTCTTTTTTTGAAAGTCACAGATTTATTTAAACTGTTCTACATAATTTCCATATTTATGAATCGTGACCACGTATTAATAGAAAAGTTCAAAACAATCTTATTTGGCATATTATTAATTGCTGATGATATTGCTCTGATAATATATAATTTAACCCTAGGGTACAGTAGAATATCTAATATAAAACTAGAACTATCACTGAAGGTGATAAATACCCTCGCTTAAAGTGAAAGGGCCATAATTTGTTAAATAACAATGGGTGATATAGAGGGACATAAGGTCATCAGTTGTTGTGTGTATATGAAGTTTGGGAACAACCGATTCAAAACTGTTTGAGAAATGGTAGTTATGGGATGATGATCTTTATAACAATAACCTTCATTTCTAACATCAGAAACATCCAATTATGCAGGATACAGTTTAAAGTGGAATTTGTCCATGGGAAGTAAATGCCCCCATTAAATACAATCCGCACAAATCTTAAGAAAAAGGGGCCTTAACTTTGCTAACACAAAGTTGATTTTGTTGGTGAAGTGATATGTACATCTTGATGGTTAAGCATCCTGTAAAGTTTTGAAAAAATCGGTTGAAAACTGTGGGAAGAGATAAACACACAAAATGTTCAGGACGAACAATCATGGATGGACATGTCTAATACTATATGCATCCTCACCATTTGGTGGTGGTGGCATAAAAAAAAATATGAATAACAAACTGTAATAATTAAAACAAAATCTTCTTAATACACAAAAGTTCATAATAACAAATGCATTGATGTGGTCAGTTAGCAATTAAAGTGCAGTAAAAACCTGTGTTCAGAGACCAAGTTTATGAAGAGATCTGTCAATAGAAGAGTAATATTATTAACATAGGTGGTCTTTTAATACAGTAGTGTTGTAATTTAAAACAATACATTGGGGAATGAAATGGTGATGAATATAGTGCACTAGGAGGTCTCTTAATAGGTCTCCTTACCAAGTTTGATTACATATATACTGAAAAGTGGCGGTCAACCCATTTCCGACATAAACCGCCTTATTCCTACTGACTGCATTCATTATGCAGTCAGTAGGAATAATTTTACACAGGTGGGTTGAATTATAGAGTACTACTACATGAAATTGATATTGTTTTTTAAAATCATAAGCTATTTATTGTCAATTTTGTAGATACAATCTGTGATGAATGAGTCTTGATGAATGAGTCTTTAATGAGCTATTGCAGAATAAACTAAGGCATGATCTGACCAAACACACTCTATCACTTCATTTTTGATGGATTCAATGTTTGAGTAAACATGATCAATAAGCGATCCTGAATCATGAGTAGCTTTCTGAACAACTTGCTTGCAATGAAATTGTTCTTCAATGAAGGCACTGACTGTATGTTCTTGTAAGATATCAGAATTGAAGTCACCTTGAATTACAAATTCTGTATTGTATGTGACTGGTGACACAAACTCGAGTAAGTGTTTTTTCAAGGAACTTATTGAACATGAAGGAGACCTGTACAATGTAACAACAATTACTCTTCTCATGTCAAACAAAAGTTCTGTCAGAACAATTTCAAAATCTTGTTGAATGAGTGTTTTGTTTTGAACAACAGGGATACCTTCTTTAAAATACAATGCAATACCCCGGTGAGGTCTTGTGTTCTCACTTTGGTAACCGTCTGCTCTGAATAGCTGATATCCTGGTACATTCAAAGTATGCATTTCATCTTCAGCAGTAAGCCATGTTTCAACAAGACAAATCATGTTTGCATCTTGAACATTTGGTTCCTGGAAAATGTCATCTTTATGACTTTTCAAAGATCGAGTATTCAAAAACACAAGTTTTGCCAGAGTGTCTTGAATTTGATAGAGTGGAATATAACACAAAGCAAGAACTTGTTCATTTCGTAACCTAGTCAATTCTTGTTTGACTTTTTCAGACACTGATATCTTTGTTTCATTTAGATTCAAAATATTGAGACCCTGTAGTGTTTTTGCTCTGCTAATGGCAACGTAGTGTGCATGAGAAAAGATTCGTGTACCAGACATGTCAATAACAACTTCATTTAAAGTGTCACCCTGTGATTTATGTATGGTTTTGGCTGCAGATTGGCGAAGTGGGAACTGAATCCTCAGAAATGTCTTTCTAAAGTAAACGAAGTTTCTTTTGATATCAAAAATGGGTGTCCAAGAAGGATCAATACCAATATGATATAAATGTTTGTATTTAGCACGCCATTCAGAACCTACATTTTGGTCATAGAATTTTACCCAAACAATACTTGGTCTATTTGTATTTTGTTGTTTGCTTTCTATGAATTTAATACAACAACTTGAACCATTGGCTAATCCATCATTAACATCAACATTTGCACATAGATCATATGTCATTCCAACAGCTATACCTAGTTTCTTTTGCAAACCAGCCGTTTTTGAGGCATCATTTGGCAACCTAGAAATCAGTTGCTCTTTTACAGATTTAGTATCATCTCCTATTACAGTATCCAAAGCTGTTGTGACAGTTTTTATACTAGGTGATAATTGGAATGCTTCCTTGTTAAATGAATCCACACTGGCATTTGTGCTGAAAAGGTGAATAGCATTCTTTGGATAATTTGGATTTGTTGTTTTTATTTCACGTTTTTTAAGAACTTCTATATCGCTTTGTTGATGCTTTCCTTCACGTAATCTATTCAAAATCTCTGCAAATTCCTTGTCATCTTTTTGTCTCATGATTTCGTCAAGTTCATGCATTGCAAATAATTCCTGCCACAAATTTGTTGCAAGAGGACCAAAGTTGTTTTTTAAGTTTTCAAAAATCCATCCATCCATAACAGGCTTCAATTGAAACAAGTCGCCAATCAGAATCATGTGAACACCGCCAAAAAATAAAGTTGAACCTTTAATTTGTTGAAGCCTGTGATTGATTAGCATCAGCATGTTGTGTCCAACCATTGAAACTTCGTCAATCATTACAACAGCGAGATCTCTGTATATGGTTCGCAAGGTGTTAAGTGTGTCACTATCTAATGGTTTGATGCAGTAGCCTTGACTAGCAGGGATACGAAATGCTGAGTGGATAGTCATGCCACTTATGTGAAAAGCAGCTTTTCCAGTAGGTGCACACAAAAGTACTTTGCATACATCAGGATTGTCACCTGCCGAAGTAGACAAATGTCGCAACAATGCTTCATGTAAAGCCGAGACAACTACTGATTTTCCAACACCTGCACCACCAGATAGAAATACATGCAACGGCTCCAGGTTTTGTTTGACACTTTGCAGAACATGCTGGAAGAACTCGTGTTGCTTTCTATTTAGCGAATGTACAAGGGATCTATAATTTGCATCAGACATTCTTTTTGTATTAACAGTAATATTTACCAGTGCTACTGAACTACCAATATCATTTCCTAAGTCATACTGACGTTGTACTTCTGGACGATCTGGATCAAAATAAACAAACTGCTCACTTGCCACTGAACCTGTCTGCAGATCATCGGATTCTCTTTGCTCATTGCTTGGTGCTATTTCATCGAAGTTCAAGTCATCAACAGCCCTTTTCATTGCCTCATTTAACTGATCAACATTTTTCTCATATTCTTTGATTTTAAAGTCTATGAAATTCTTCAAAGCAAAGTAATGATCTTCATAAGAATTATGTGCACCTAAAACATCTTCACTCTCATTACGCCATGGATGAAATAATAACAGTTTTTCTCTGTAATAGTTTTCTGGATCCACTTTTATTGAATAACGAACATAACGTAATACTTTAGGTTTTTTTCTGGATTTAATTCTGATGCCACTTTTCAACGTGATTTGTATTCCTTCCTCAACTAACATGTCTGGATGAATTTCTTCAGGCTCATTTCTTTCATCATCATTATGCTCATTTTCTTCATGAAACATGTCATCAGATGCTGGATATATGATTTCAAGTTGCGATACATAATCAGCAAGACACCAATGTTCAAGTTGCTTTGGCCTTTTTGAATACCTTTTAATTATATTGTCTGCCTCGATTTCTGTTGAATTTTCAGCCATTTTTTCCAACGCTTCCCTTGATTTCAAAAGGAATGTACGTTTGTCAGGTGGTGAAGTGTTTATGAATACTACATCTCTTGTAGCTTTGGTCATTGGAAGTTGTAAAACAAGGTAGCATGCTTCCTGTGCACTAATTTCAACACTATTCAAAAATTTGTTACCAATATGTCTTACTTGCTTCTTTAAATCCATATTTCCTTTTCTTGCTTCTTTACATGCTTCATTCATAAGGATGCTCATTCCTCTTTGGGCTTTACTGATGTATGATACTATGTATACAGCACATCCATACGGATCCAAAACAAACTGAAGATCATGATTGGCTCCCCAAGCTCTCAGAATGGGTTTCATGTAGGCATTTATTCTCACCTCAGAAAGATTCCTTTTCAAAAACACTTTTGGTCCATCTAATGAACTTTGAACAGCTTTAAGATAATCTTCGTCATCTGTGTTCAGTTGTTTTAAGAATTGCTCAAACGATAAATCATATTCTTTTATCTCATTCAACTTTTGTTGGATTGAAAGAAACAGTTCTTTGTACTTTTTGGTGTCAGCTTGATCTGCAATAAGTGGTTCCAGAATAACTGTTTTTTTCATTGGTGGAATTGGAAATCCAAATCTACAAATTGCTTTTTCCTTTTTTCTGCACGATCGTGAATGTTTGTGTACTTGAAAGTCAACAAGTGGGTCATCAATGTTTGAACACGAAACATACTGATCAATGAATGATACCACTTCTTCATCTGTGTGTGTTTCATATTGTGGAGCATCTTCAATCCAAAGAAGCATGTGAATATGTGGAGACCCTCTCTGTTGGAATTCAACACGGTAAAAGTAATCTTTGACTTTTCCCAAAGGTTCATGATTGCTTTTAAGTACAGTTCCTATGAACTCCTGTACACGGTGGTCAAAGTATCTAACACATGTCACTGGATCAGTTTGAACAAGCTTGGTTTTGTCAGCCCAAGTCATTTTCGCAACATCGTCATCATTAAGAGTTTTACCGCTATTAAGTTTTGCTAAAATCTTCAGCAAATCAACCCATCGTGTATCTGCAGAGGACAACGAAGTAAACCATGTAGGCAAACCTAATTGGCGTATCATAGCAAAAACATCTTTCTTCCGAGCTTCCAAGTATGGTGGCGAACTCCTCAAAGTTCGAAAAATATAAAAGCCTTCATCAAGATTTACTAAGTTTTCCCGACATTCTGGCCTTAAAACCTGTGATACTGTAAGTTTTTTGCCTTCTGTTTTACATCTTCTTAAAGCTAGATGCACTTTGTCTGAAACTTGTTTCAGTTGCAGTTTTTTCATTTTGAAGAAAACATTTGGAACATTTGATGCCACCCTTCTGTCAACATGGCGAAGTTCCATTTTGCATATGTCACTATAATGAACAGGAACAGATCTGTCTTCATTTTCAGGTCTCTTTTGACCACAAAATATTGATGGAAATGATAAATACTCAGCATTGGTATCTTGATATAAGCTTATGGGTATTTGTCCTTCGCCAGGTGCAAATGTGTAAATAGTGTCAGTCGTTGGATCAGCCGAGTCAATAATTGTATCACTATTACCAACAACTTTTTCATTTTCATCAATTTCACTAAAATGATCAGATTCATAGTCATTTTCGTTTTTGCTCGTTACGTTTTCTGTTGTTTGATTAACATCATCTGTAGGAGGGAATTCGTCCATATT
Source organism: Cyrtodaria siliqua (assembly GCA_037043455.1). Lineage (NCBI taxonomy): Eukaryota > Metazoa > Mollusca > Bivalvia > Adapedonta > Hiatellidae > Cyrtodaria > Cyrtodaria siliqua. The sequence goes on from JAWPHD010005216.1 coordinate 47,134, forward strand.
AGTTCTTCCAAAAAACTCTTGCACTGTTTCTGAGCAATTTTCAGTTGTGTTTTGCAACCAGTTTTCATCAATATGGATACCAGAATTTTTGTACAAGTCACTATGGTTCATCAACCAATGAAGAGCGCTGACAACTTGTAATGGACGTACATTTTCAGTAAAGTCACACTTCTTGTATGAAAGTTTCTTTTTTAGTCTCACTGGCACAGTTACTTGTGTATCAAAAGCTCGAGGTAAACTTTCAATGACAGGCTGGATATCAACTGGCACATTAACAACATTTCCTTTCACAGATAGCTGCCCACCTCTAGGAAGTTCTCTAATTTGCATGAATGGAATTCTTAATGCAACAAGCCTCTCTTCTAACTGATGTAACTCAAGTTCTTTAGGCTTAATTGGAAATGTGTTTTTGTTGGCAACTGAAAGACTTGGGGTTTTATTTTTCTTTAAGTTGTTAGAACAGCTTTTACATATCCACTCTTTATCATCCACAGATAAGTATTTTGTGAAATGCTGCTGTACAAATGATCGATCAAGATGGTTAGCAACTGTGCTTGCAGATTCTACAGAATGTTTAAACCATGTCTGGTGACAACAGGTGCAGACATAGACAGGTCCAGTGGAAATGGTTTGTTTGAATTTCGAAATACATTCATTTAGTTCAGAACCATATTTTCTTGCTTCTCGCAAATTCTTTTCATTTGCTTGAAAATCTGCCTTTTTTCGCTTTTCTCGTAAAGACTGATTCTCTCTGGACTTTTCCTGTATTGTAAAAGATATAAAAGACCTAGATAAACGCTTTTTCTCACATGCAATAGCTTTGTAGTATGCATTATTTCGTTTCTTTTCTTTCGATTTCAATTCAAGTTCAGCTTCATGATTCCTTTTTAGAGGATCTTCGCGCAATATTCGTCTCTTCATTTTTTCTGCTGACTTTACAATAGGATCTTTTCTGGCTTTCCGTTTACTCTCTAGCTCTTGATTCTTTTCTTTTGCTCTAATTAAAGGATCTTGACGTAGTTCCTGTCTCTTCGTTTTTTCTGCTGACTTTACAATAGGATCTTTTCTGGCTTTCCGTTTACTCTCTAGCTCTTGATTCTTTTCTTTTGCTCTAATTAAAGGATCTTGACGTAGTTTCTGTCTCTTCGTTTTTTCTGCTGACTTTACAATAGGATCTTTTCTGGCTTTCCGTTTACTCTCTAGCTCTTGATTCTTTTCTTTTGTTCTAATTAAAGGATCTTTTCTGGCTTTCCGTTTACTCTCTAGCTCTTGATTCTTTTCTTTTGTTCTAATTAAAGGATCTTTTCTGGCTTTTCGTTTACTCTCTAGCTCTTGATTCTTTTCTTTTGCTCTAATTAAAGGATCTTGACGTAGTTCCTGTCTCTTCGTTTTTTCTGCTGACTTTACAATAGGATCTTTTCTGGCTTTCCGTTTACTCTCTAGCTCTTGATTCTTTTCTTTTGTTCTAATTAAAGGATCTTTTCTGGCTTTCCGTTTACTCTTTAGCTCGAGATTCTTTTCTTTTGCTCTAATTAAAGGATCTTGTCTTCGTTTTCTCATGTAGGTTTTCATGTAAGACCTTTTGTCTTTGCTTGAATGCCTGTCAATATCAGAAGTATGTTTTCTTAAGGCCTTACTTTCTTGGTCTTGGAAGTAATTATCTAAGAGATTTGTTTGATCTGCAGAAATATCCGGACTGTGACTACCATTCCTTCTGTATTTCTTGCATGATACTGTTTTCCAATCAGATACGACTGTAGGGCAAAGACCTTCATTGTGTGTATGTACACCAGAATCCATCATTGTGAAATGCAACGGCAATATATCAAACTGTGTACACATGTCAATGTTCATGGTTCCATAAAATACATACATGTATGCAACCAAATCTTCCAAGCAATCAAAGGACAAAAAAATGGATGTACCATCAGGTGCAGATAAGCCATCTTGTCCATGTGAATGTGAATCAAAAAAGTGATACTGCTCAGTGGTTATATATACTGCGGAGCATAGGCCTCTTATTATAACTAGCATTTGATTTGATATCTGTAATGCTAAATACAGTGACTGATGAAGAGTGGGCAAATTGGAAGTCTCGCATTGTTGAACAGCTATACCAGATATAACATCAGATTTCAAAACATATAGATTTGTATTAAAGACATTGACCTCGGATGGGATTTCTTCAAAACTTAACAGGTTGCTTTGCAACATTCCTTTCCCATGCAATTCAGAAATAATCTTCTTGTACAAAGTATCACCTTCAATAAGCACATTGTCAAGCATTGCCTGTGAATCCATCACTGTATTCTGTCCATATATCAGAGCACACAAAGAAATGGCGACACACTGACTACCACGTGATTGTGGACTAAATATATCATCTCCTTGGTGAAACGATCCACGAATGAAATTCTTTGAACCAAACGGATTCATTGTAATGGGTGTAGCTATGAACATGAAATCAGTTGACTGTTCAGTTGGTTTAATCTGATCAAAAGAAATTGAGTCAAATCTTGGTTGCTGTACAGTATGATGTGTGTATTCAGTATCAATCGGAGATCCATGAGCATTATCAAGCATACATTCAGGTAATATATGTGGTTTGTTCTCAAGCAAACTTTCAGCAGAACTACATGGCAAACAATCAAGCGAAGTATATAGAACAGATGGCCCAGAGGGCTTAAAGAGGTGGGCTTTGACCTCCATCTGTTTATCAGCGCCCAAGACAGATGGCCGAAAAGGCTTATAGAGGTGGGCTTTGACCTCCATCTGTTTATCAGCGCCCAAACCAGATTCCGCAGGATGTACAAGACTGCTGCCTGGAACACCACCATCAAGGATCTCATCTCTGGCCACTCTCCTGAACGTCATTCCCAACCGATTGGATGAACTCCTCTGAGTACCTGACTTCCTCTTCAACTTAGGCATTCTTCTGGAAATACAATAAAACAAAACATGCACTTTACTATGAAATCACTTAAAGCAAAATAAATTGCTTAGAAACTCTACATTTGAAGAATCAAATATAATAGCACAAAATGGGTTTTCAAATTTAGCTCAGTCGGTAGCGTTCCTGAATTCAAGTACAGGGGTTGCTGGTTCAAACCACGGCTAGGTCAACATTCTTTCCGACGTTTAATGAAAGTCATTGTAACCAGATTCATTCGTCTCTCACCACTGGACATTGCTTAACTGGCTTAGAAAGAATGGTGTGTGGTACTGGCGACGTAATACCAGGATACATGGATAGGTGCACTGATCGCCATGATATAACTGAAATACTGTTGAAAACGGTGTTAAAACCCATTCATTTATTCATTCTTAATAAAGAATCAAAGGAATTAAGGATTTCATCACCTGAATGGGGCGAAATATGTTTTTTGACAATTAGGGTCAGATAACTCTAGACATACTGGCTGATTTTACTCATTTACTATAGAGCTTGATTTTTCATTTATATAAATGTGTTGTACATGTTTGAAACAATCAGATTGAAACTATGGACTGAATTGGCTAAATAAGACAAACTATGTAATTTCAGGGACAGATTATGAATGAATGAGTTTTAACACCGCTTTTAAGGGTATTTCAGTTATATCAGTTGTCTGCTGTAGATTTGTTACATGGAGGAAAGCGCTTACATATACAAATTCATTTCACACTTTACATCTGTCTGACTAAAATATTATGCCCTTAAATGTTTAAAAATTTGATTAAAATTGTTTAACACATTACCCCATACGGAATTCTGTGACAGGTCCAAATTGAAAGCATCAGCAGACGATTATAGTTAATTACGACCAATGACAGTACAACAGGAGAAATTGCTTGAGCAGTTTCTTCTTTTGTCACAGTGTTTTCTAAAGTCGTCTGCTCTAGATGCGTTAAAATGCGTATTAATGGAGTAAAGGGTTAAGAAAAGAGTGAACAACTTTTGTGACTATTGACCAATGACTGCTGCATGTGTTACAATAATATATCCAATCATACAACAGGAACATTACTATTATACTAGTTAAGCAATGAAATAAAACAACACTTCACCTTCAACCAAGTGATTCTGAAGATGTGTTTATGTTCTCTTTAGTACACAACCAGTTTCGCACAACACAATCCAACGCTACCACACAGAGCCTCACAATTGTCCGAGTACTTGTAATACGTCTCCAAATCACATCCAATTCACTTTCCCAAATGACACACAAATAACACAATAAAAATTCAGTACACAACCACTTTCCCACAACACGTTCCAACACTACCACACAAGCCTCAAAATTGTCCGAGTACTTGTAATACTTCTCCAAATCACATCCAATACACTTTCCCAAATGATCACAAATAACACAATAAACACAATAAAAATATAAACTGTTTAGATATAAAAGTATGTATGTAGTCCACGGTTTTCAATAATATAAGCAATGAGCGATACCTAGAAAACAAAATTAAATAGTCTTTAATGATTACTAACGTGTACTGTGGCATGTAGGTAGAATGGAAAAGAAAATGACAAAATTCAGGCAGATTTTGGTGGAAGTATAAAATGAATAGGGAGTTTATTCACTACATTGCATGATGCAAATGGCGACCAAATGGTAACTAGGACACATGGCATAGTTACCAATTGCATTGGTTGCTTTAAATCATGCAAGGTTGAAAACACCCTATATATTTTCAGCCAATATCTAAGAAATCTGGACTGAATTATGGTGTAATTTACTAAGATACATGCTACAGTACACTAGTTAATCTTACCAGTATGTAAATTTATTTCATTGGTAAAATGAACTTAGACTGTTTTAATTAATGGAAGTGGGTGAAAATAATGACACATGATAACAAACTAGTGACTTTATTCATTTACCATGAACATCATGAACACATGTACCTAATTCCACCTACACCTCTCCGTAATGCTTACATGTTGAATTCCACCTACACCTCTGCCTAATGCTTCATGTTGAATTCCACCTACACCTGTCCCTAATGCTCGCATGCGTGACAAACATGTACAATTCTGTGACATTAGTTACTTACGCTTCGATATTTCATTGAGATGGGCTTACTGTCGATTATTTCAAACATTGCAGAATGTCATCGGCAGTTATGTTTGATTCTCGTCTATTTACAGACATCAGTCAAATGTTATGTCCGTATACACACAACACCGTCAATACCTAACGGACGTCATCATTATGTAAACTTTGTTTGCTAAGATCACTTGTTTTCTGGAATTTTGTTGAATAAATATAATTACGATTAGAACGTATTCATCTACGCTATTTCATTGGGATTTTCTCAGTGTCTATTGCTTCAAACAATTCAGAATGCGCTCGGCAGTTACGTCTAAAGTTTGTGCATGCTCGTTTTCCAGTCAAAATAGTTACTTCCGTGTCATGAATACTCCATGCAAGAGCGTAGTAGAATATTACGAGCGTTATTTCATATTCATTTAGTAATTTATTGAACATTATAAAAGGTTGCCAGTTTGTATACTATAATACACGATACATGGATTCCGTAACTGCATGGATGACATTCTTGTCACGGCAGTTACACTGAAATTCATGTTGACCGACACCAAATACATACCATAACGCCCACTGTCTTCTTCGAGAAAGGTCGCTCCGACCTCGTGGGTTGGCAATAGCCTCGTTTTCACTATATAAATATGCATTATGCATTGTCGCATATGGTGATAAATCCTTCGTTGCGCACGGACATAACAATTTGACAGACTCACGGCTGGGTATCAATTAAATGATTTTCTGTATTTGAAAAAACGCCGGAAGCCAAGATATAGTTACATTTTCAGGAAATATAAACATTCTTTCACCCATTGAAAAGTTGCTGTGAAAATCACTGAAGTTCATTTGAACTGATACTCTTTTTGACAGACGCTAGTAACGACCATCACACAATTTTCTAAGCGTTATCATTCTATTTTATCTTATGATAATTATTATAAAAATCACATTTTTATGCAGACAAAACTTTGTACTTTCAAAATAAATTCACAACCTTTCTTCACCACGACTTGCAACTACGCATGCGATTGTTTTGACATAGCACTTTCACCATGTGACTTAAAGAGGATCAAAAACATTGACATTTTGATACAAATGTGGAGATATAATAAATTTTCAGAAAGCATCATTCTTGAAGTTATCTCTGCTATGTCCTTGCTGTATATTTGACGGATGTTATATTTTCCATTTAGCTGAGAAGCGCCCCCATATCAATGTAAAGATTATTTGTTCAAAGTTACCTCAAACACATTTGCCATGGATGTAGAACAATGGCATCATGGCGTAACAGGAGTGAAAAATCGTAGAAAATCAAAACCTGTTAAAAACACTTCTAATAGCCACGAAGGTCAGGCTTTGGAGCAAAGTGGGTGGGGAAGGTTGTTTTTTTTTTTCCATAAATTCAGACCAAAATCAAACAAAGACAATTTCATTCATGAACATTTAATAACATATAAATAATTACAATTTTCAATGAAAACTGGAGTGTTAATATGGTTAGTAATGAATGTAAAATTGTGGCGTTAGTGAACTTATGGAATTTTCGCGAATACACGATACGTTTGTAACACGGCTATTATAACTTACACGCAAAAAATAATCAGAACTAATAATATAATTTAATAAAAGGAACGTTTAATTATATTCACGCACGTTCCAACCAACGAAAACCATCGTGAAATGTACGTAAATGCAGTTTTCTCTGGCAAATGATGTTTATATATCCGCATACTTACAATGGCGTCCTGTTTTAAAAAAGGGTTGGGGATAAAAGCCGAGTTATGCACGTATCGTACCTTTGACGGTTCGTACCCAGGTAAATAGGCGATTCGTACTGTGGCCATTGGACGTTCCGAACCCGGGCCATTCATAATTTTGATAGAGCATCATCAAAAAGACTGACCAATCAGTGAACAGTAATAAGACATACCAATACATTTTGGTAGGTGATAAACTCAGTCTTTATCCTTGATGTTCAACCAAGTTTACTGTTAAAATTAAGGTATCTACAGTATCATTTCTTTTAAAAACCTGCACATTTAATGCACATTCATGCAAACTGATTTAATAAGTATGTCTTTCAAAATCAATATATTAAAAATGATCGTCTTTTTACTCTGCCAAAGATTTATAGTATACTATAGAACCTAAGGATAAAAACTGAGTAAGACAAATTTTATCACCTACTGAAAAAAAGATAAAACTTTAACATCTCTGCAATGAAAAATTATGAATTGTACGTTTCGTCATGGAGTAAGTATACTTACTCCTCAGGAAGCTATACTTACTCCTCAGGGAGTAAGCTGAAGAGTAAATATACTTACTCCCTGGTTTAGTATTGCAGTTTATGTTCTGTTTATAAATGTTGTAGTTTTTACATTCATTTCTAAAGCCACACACCTTAATCTTGAAGTTTGTATCAGCCAGGGGTTCAGGAGAACTAGCTCAGAAAAAAATTGTGGTATCAAAATCCTTTAAAGGGCCATAACTCTGCCAAATATCTGTAAACCGGAATGTGACGATGATATGCACAACTAGGTTTGGTGCTGATCATCCCTGCAAAGTTTCATTGAAATCTGGTAAGGGGTTCAAGAAAAGTAGATCAGACAAAGTTTGTGTACTAAAACCTTTAAAGGCTCATAATTCTGCCAAAAAAAATCATTTAACCAGAATACGGCAATGATTTGCACAACTAGACATGAAATTGATCATCCCTAAAAAGCTTCGTTTAAATCCGGCCAGGGGTTCAGGAGAACTAGTCAGAACAAAATTTGTGTATTAAAACCTTTAAAGGGACACACGGAAATCTTGAAATATTTGAAATGGCTGTCTTGATTTATATATGCAGTATCATTTTTACTTTTACCCTGGTGACATTTACATCAATAAAGTATTCACTATTTCGTCTTATTTATGCTATTAGTTTTAATATATTACTGGTGCAATAATAAAAAAAAGTCCTATATAAGTCTATGTAAAAGTGTGACCCTCGGGGCGCGGACCAATTTGACCCCGAGAGCTCTGTACCATGTGGTTCCAGAAGAAGATTTTTTTCAATTTCTCCCTATACAAGCCTATGTAAAACTGTGACCCTCGGGGTGGGGCCAAATGTGACCCCTGGGTCACTATTTGAACAAACTTGGTAGAGGACCATAAGATTATAACAAATGCAAAATATTAAACCTCTGACTTTTGCAGTTCCAGAGATTTTTTAAAGTTTTTCCCTATACAAGCCTATGTAAACTGTGATCCCCGGGGTCACCATTTGAACAAAATTGGTAGAGGACCATAAGCTTATAGCAAATGCTAGATGGTACTACATACCAAATATGAAAGCTATAGTCCTTGTTTGTGACATATAGATTTTTCAAGTATTGCTTACATAACTGTATGTTAACATGTGACCCCCAGGGTAAGGCTCCCGATGAACAGGGCAGAATTGTCACAGGTCCATCACATGCTGCAAAGCAATAAATGCTCTAGGGCTAGGCATTTTAGTTTTTGAAAAGATTGTTCAAGTTTACTCCATCCACTACCGTGCTCTGGTGAGCTGAATAGGGGTCAAAATGGTGGCCTCTGGAATGCCCACAAGCAAATTCCAATATTGACCTAGTGACATAGTTTTTTGATCCCATGTGACCCATTTTGAAACTTGATCAAGATATAATTCAGATAAACAATCTGAGAAAGTTTCATCAAGATCTGGTCAAAAATATGGCGTCTAGACTGTACACAAGGTTTTTCAAGTATTTGACCTAGTGACCTAGTTTTTGACCCCATGGGACCCATTTTCGAACTTGACCAAAATATAATTAAGACAACATGTCGACATAGTTTCATCAAGATCGGGTCAGAAATATGGCCTCTAGAGTGTACACAAGGTTTTATAAGTATTTGACCTAGTGACCTAGTTTTTGACCCTGTGTGACCCATTTTCGAACTTTACCAAGCTATAATTGAGACAAATATTCTGACAAAATTGCATCAAGATCGGGTCAAAAACATGGCCTCTAGAGTGTACACACGGTTTTTCCAAAGTTTGACCTAGTGACCTAGTTTTTAAACCATGTGACCCATTTTTGAACTTGACCAAGATATAATTAAGACAAACATTTTGACAAAGTTTCATCAAGATTGGGTCAGAAATACGCCTTCTAGAGTGTACACAAGGTTTTTCAAGTATTTGACCTAGTGATCTAGTTTTTAACCCCATGTGACCCATTTTCAAACTTGACCAAGATATAATTAAGACAAACATTCTGACAAAGTTGCATCAAGCTCGGGTCAAAAATATGGCCTCTAGAGTGTACACAAGGTTTTTCCAATATTTGACCTAGTGACCTAGTTTTTAACTTCATGTGACCCATTTCCGAACTTGATCAAGATATAATTAAGATAAACAATTTGACAAAGTTTCATTAAGATTGGGTAACAAATATGATCTCTAGAGTGTACACAAGTTTTTTCAAGTATTTGACCTAGTGACCTAGTTTTTGACCCCACATGACCCATTTTTGAACTTGACCGAAAATACAATTAAGACAACATGTCGACAAAGTTTCATCAAGATCGGGTCAGAAATATGGCCTCTAGAGTGTACACAAGGTTTTTCCAGTATTTGACCTAGTGACTTAGTTTTTAATTTCATGTGACCCATTTTCGAACTTGATCAAGATATAATTAAGATAAACAATTTGACAAAGTTTCATCAAGATTGGGTAACAAATATGACCTCTAGAGTGTACAAAAGGTTTTTCAAGTATTTGACCTAGTGACCTAGTTTTTGACCCCACGTGACCCATTTTTGAACTTGACCGAGATTTCATTAAGACAAACATTCTGACAAAGTTTCATCAAGATCAGGTCAAAAATATGGCCTCTAGAGTGTACACACGGTTTTTCCAAAGTTTGACCTAGTGACCTAGTTTTTAACACCATGTGACCCATTTTTGAACTTGACCAAGATATAATTAAGACAAACATTTTGACAAAGTTTCATGAAAATTGGGTCAGAAATACGGCTTCTAGAGTGTACACAAGGTTTTTCAAGTATTTGACCTAGTGACCTAGTTTTTAACCCCATGTGACCCATTTTCAAACTTGACCAAGATATAATTAAGACAAACATTCTGACAAAGTTGCATCAAGCTCGGGTCAAAAATATGGCCTTTAGAGTGTACACAAGGTTTTTCCAATATTTGACCTAGTGACCTAGTTTTTAACCCCACATGACCCATTTTCGAACTTGACCGAGATTTCATTGAGACAAACATTCTGACAAAGTTTCATGATGATTGCATCAGAAATGTGGCCTCTAGAGTGTACACAAGCAAAAGTTAACGGACGGACGACGGACGGACGGACGACGGACGACGGACGACGGAAGACGGACAACACACCATCCCATAAGCTCTGCTGGCCCTTGGCCAGTAGAGCTAATAATACAAAATCATGGTTTGAGGCCACTTTGTTGAAACTTTACATAAATGCATTAAAACATATTGTGCCTGGGCACATAATGCCCTTCCCCATGGCTATATCAGTGAAAATACACACAGTAACACCACAGTACTCTGCTTCTTTCAGTTGACCAGCAGAGATGTGAGGATTATGACATCACAACATCAAATGAAACAGAGGATGAAGACACAAAGGAAGAGTTGGGCAAGAGGCAGCCAAAGAAGAAGAATTTCTCAGATTTTGTAACTGGTATATTTTTTATTGTATTCTTTTTAGTGAACAGACTTTAATGTGTTTTGGATAGAAGTCTCAAATCCCAAGCAGTCTAAGTTGTGACCTAAAGATCATTTGGATCGAACTGATGCATGCAGACCTAGACAAATCCTGATTGGTCTGGTCCTATCATGCTTGTGACAGGGATGCTTTCCCGGATTCTGCCATTCCCTTTTCTATAATATTTCTGTTACATCTTGTCATATTTTCCAATAGCAAGCCTGAAAAGCCTAGTATTAAACTAGTACATTAATATAGTAAAATGCAATTCACTCACGCACTTGTAACATAATTTCACGTCTGGCTATTGCGGTCTATGTTTATCCTTCATCTTACCTTGTTAGGTTAGTACCATCACGGAGTTTAGGGACTTGGGCTAGAACAAGTTCACAAAATTCCCACAATCTACATTGATTGGAGATTGGGATTGGGCTTAGTATCAGCAAGGATTTTGGGAAAGTCTGTGAATACACTCAGGCGCACATCCGGTGATGAACTATGACAACAGTGGGCACCTCAGGTCTTTTCTCAGTCACAGTGATACATTTGTCTTTGCAAAGTAACTTAAAAATTGTTAAAAAGATGTTTACCACAGGCACATTATCATATAGAGACTTACTTATGGTGTGCAACATTTAAGAGTTTTTACTCACTTCTGTGATATTGAATTCCTTAAATAGAGTTAGGTATCAATCTTTCAACATACACATATATATATTAACTTATAATTAATTGTTTTGCAGATCATGATGAAGTAGATCTGTCCAGAGAAAGCGAACCAGGAATGGATATCAAAGGTAATTAATATCACGTACACATATTAATTAAGCATATTGATCAGTCCTACATGTACTAGAATAATTGCATAATTATTACTTTAAATTCAGTTGTTGAATGTAATGTCTAATGTGATTATACTTTTAATTTGACAAATATTTATCTGTACATGTATAAAATTGTGTCAGTATTGATTTTTTATACTCCTGATACTATATTTGGTACATAAATTTTAATGTTGCATTACCAATTTGAAATCTGGTTTAAATATTGAAATTGAATATGTCTAGAGAAACACTGGTTGACTGCAAAACATTTGTGATTGTAAATAATACTGTAAGTAAACATTGTTTCAGAGGTCTTGTTGTCTTCAAAAAAGACAGTAGAAGAGAAAAAGAGATGAGGCCAGCATCAAGTAAGTGCAATAATTAAAAATATGACTCAATGAATCAGAGCTGTCTAATATACGTATATACATTGAAGCTTAGCTTTTCACTATCAAATGCTGTTTATAAACAAATTGATCATACTTGGTAATTGCTCAAAAGTGTTTTGAAGATAATGTATTTATGTTTTAGAAATTTATTTAATGCCAGAAAACTTGTTTACATTAATTATAGTCTTGATTTGTACATATACGCAGTTTAACGTAAAAAAAGTATATTTTTATGCTTTCAGGAAAGATAAACCTTCCGACAGTTCCGCCAAAAGTTGGAGAAAATCAGCACAGAACAGGTATATAATAATCTACATAGATATACATCTAAAGTGTCCGATCTATAATAGTTTTCAAGATGTTGGCACATTGTACTGTACCACTCCCTGACATCAAGTAGGCAGTTCGTTATTGGCCCTATCATGTTTGAAATTAATGATTGTATCTTAAATGACAGTTACATGCAGTCTGCTGATTGACTATTGATTTCATATATCGAATTTATTCGGCCCAACCGATCAATTGCAATATAAATCCATGTTCTACCATCCATCTCTACAATGATGAAAATGAGTGTAAAGGAAATGCCCCACATCAGTGTAATGTATCCACTTATTTATGTATCCACTTATTTTTAAAAGTTTTCTAATAGGCAATATTTTCGAGAAGTTATATGAATACAAATTAAAAATTGTTTATTAACTTCATTGAACTGTACATTTATATATGTTACCCTCTATTTTTACAGACCAGCCAATATTGAGGTCAATACCAAGCAGCAAGTCCGTCAGACAAGGTCAAGAGCCGCCTCAAAATCTCCCAGAAAAAAATCAACTCAAGGGAAGGAACCAGTCAGATGTCGCTTACGATCAATTGAAAGGGACAGCTGTTCGGAAGGACCATTTGCAAGGACTCAACTCCACCAAAGCAGCAAGTCCCTCAGTCAAGGTCAAGATCATCCTCAAAATCTCCCAGAAAAAAATCAACTCCTGAACTTAAGATCAATTGAAAGGGACAGCTGTTCTAAATAAACAATTGCAAGGAATTTAACATCGGAAAAAGGTAAGCATATTTTTATGGAGGTCACAACAATTTAATGATTTATGGCTTCTTTTTGTCCTTTAATGGTTTGGGCGTGAGAGGTGTTGCATCTTATATTACCTCTCATGAACAGACTCAATAAAACAGTCAGCTAATTTTCTCTCATGTTTGTTTTTGTTGTTTCCCGGGGAACACATTTTGAGTATTTAATCTGACCCTCTATTTTTACAGACCAATAGTGAGGTCAATATCTAGTTCCCCACCACCAAAGCAGCAAGTCCGTCAGTCAAGGTCCACCTCAAAATCTCCCAGAAAAAACTACTGGGAAAGGACCAGTCAGATGTTGAAAGGGAAAGCTGTTCTGAAGGACCATTTGCAAGGACTTCAACACCATCAACATCAGCAAAAAGTAAGCATATTTTCCAAGGGGTTCTAATGAATTGATCCTAATGATTTCAGGAGATATCACTAAAAAGAAAAATCTCTGTTGGGCATACAATGATCAGTAGTACCATTGAGTTGTATCCTGAACTGATTTGTTATCAGGTCATTTAATAATTTTTGTCCAATTTATTATATAACCACTTAATTTGAATCTGATTTAATTGTTCCTTGCTTAGATGATAGTACTTATAATTTTGTTTTCATACATACAATATCAGTCAGTATGACTGAATTGGAATCGAGTCTTATGCGTATAATTTTTGTTTCGCATGCTTTAGCAAAAAGGTGAAATTTAGATTGACGTCAACAATTTGACAGTCTTCTAATTCTGTAACCCTTTATGGTCTATTTCTGGCAGATGTGGGGTTTCTTCTTCCTTTAATGGTTTGTTGTATTGTTTTGGGTAGACGTATGTCTACCATGCTTTTCTTCTTAACAATTTTTTTTTTTTTTTTCCGCTAAAAATATTTAGGGTCGGCGGTGATAAAGTCGGGTCGGTCGGGAAACCGGAAACACACATGTTTTTTTATTAGGCCTGAAGAAACATATTTAGTATATACATGTGTTTATTATTAGACCTTATAAGTTGGAAAACAATTGTTTATTTGTAACACTTTCCTTAGAAATATCAGCGCAAAACTCAAAATTAATTGATAAAATTTGATCCTTGTATGTATCAATGTTTATATTAACAGAGGAATGTCATGGTCATGATGGGTTAGAACGCCTCAGTGTAGGAAGAAAGACCGTCTCGCAGACAGAACAACAAAGTATCACAGAAGATACTGGTAATTAAGAAATTTGTCATTCTTTTTTATGTCAACTATTTAGGTATTATTAATTTAAATATCTGCTTTATTTTGGGGACACTGACTATAGTAATCATGGTAACCTGGGTTTGTTTCCCAGACCAGCCACATTTTTCATGATGATTTAAAAATATACATTATATAAGATACAGCCGTGTTTACCCCATCACTCATACATTTTAACTTGATGCCTTTCACCCGTAATTTTCTGAAAACCACATGTTGGGGTAAAATGGTAGGATGTAAAGAAACGAAGGGCTGAAAGCATACTGACCTCATTTCCATCCTTCATCACTTTTTATAGGCATTGACTTCAAAAATAAAACTATCATAATTCACAAACGTAACATACTTTAGATAGTTAGAACTATATGATGCATATAACCCTATATATTCCTTTGTGGTTATTCAGATTCTACTTTACCTCCTCCACCAAAGAAGATGATGCTTGCGGAGACGGGAGGATCAAAGAAAACAGGGCGTTCTCTTTTCTGCGACCAATCCCGATCGAAAGAACAGAAACAAGCAACAAATAGAAGAAGCCGTTCAAGGTCTGATGACATACGGTCTAGGTCAAGGTCGAGGTCGAAGTCCCAATCACAGTCCTTGTTGCGATCGAGGTCACGGTCCTAGTCACCCTCCTACTCACCACAACAAGCTTTGCATTCAAGATCAAAGTCGAGTCGAAGTCCAAATCAGTCTTTGTCGCAATCGCGGTCGAGGTCACAGTCCAAGTCACCTTCCTACTCACCACAGCAAGCTTCACATTCGAGATCAAAGTCCATGTCTCCGACACCGAAGTCCAATTCGCAGTCCATGTTCCAATCAAGGTCACACTTGAAGTCGACCCCCTCACGGTCTCTAAAAAGACTATCAGCATATAAATATCAATCATCTGATGCTATAAGCCGTTCAAGGTCACATTCAATTGTGCGATCAACGTCGAAGAAGTAAAGGTCACAGACCAAGACAGGCCCCTCTCAGTCTCTGATGTCTGCTTCATCATCGATAAGTAGAAGATCCCGATCAAGATCGAAATCTAGGTCACAAAGATCATCAGCAGCAACATCCACACCTTCATCCCACTCTCAGTCTCTGATATCGGGGTACACATCTACTCCGGGACAATCATCGACAAGTAGACGAAGAACCCATTCGCGGTCAAGATCAAAGTGAAGGAGATCAACTCATACACCATGGTGTGGCGACTTTAATCTAGTACAGGACCCCAAAACTGATTACTATAATTACAAAAATATAAATAATAACAAGAGGTCAATGACCTTGAAGCTCTACTGATTGATTTTGTTTTCAGGAAGAAGTCGCTACAAACTTGTTTTTTGAAAATCTATTTTTAGCAGTGGCGGCCATCTTGAATTTCCGGCCGACCTGAAATTTTGCTAGGATCAATTAGACATCAAGAGCAACATTCCTGTGAAGTTTCATGAAAATCCGTCAAGTAGTTTCAGAGGAGTAGTCGCTACAAGTTTTCATTATATAACTCTATGTAAACAAAGATGGCCGCTGACAGCCATGTTTAACATTGAATCAAAATAATGTTCGACTCGGATAACCATCATGTCATGCTGATAATTTTAGAAAAAGTCCAATAGCAATATCACTTATAGTTTTCAAGAAGTAGTCGCTACAAACTTATTTTTTTTAAATCTATTTTTAGCTGTGGCGGCCATCTTGAATTTCTGGCCGATCTGAAATTTTGCTAGGATCAATTAGACATCAAGAGCAACATTCCTGTGAAGTTTCATGAAAATCCGTCAAGTAGTTTCAGACGAGTAGTCGCTACAAGTTTTCAATATATAACTCTATGTAAACAAAGATGGCCACTGGCAGCCATGTTTAACATCGAATCAAAATAATGTTCGACTCGGATAACCATCATGTCATGCTGATAATTTTAGAAAAAGTCCCATATCAATATCTCTTATAGTTTTCAAGAAGTAGTCGCTACAAACTTATTTTTTAAAAATCTATTTTTAGCCGTGGCGGCCATCTTGAATTTCCGGCCGACCTGAAATTTTGCTAGGATCAATTAGACATCAAGAGCAACATTCGTGTGAAGTTTCATGAAAATCCGTCAAGTAGTATAGTTTCAGAGGAGTAGTCGCTACAAGTTTTCATTATATAACTCTATGTAAACAAAGATGGCCGCTGGCAGCCATGTTTAACGTCGAATCATAACGATTTTTGACAAGGACCAACATCATGTCATCCTGATCATTTTAGAAAAAGTCCCATATCAATATCTCTTATAGTTTTCAAGAAGTAGTCGCTACAAACTTATTTTTTAAAAATCTATTTTTAGCCGTGGCGGCCATCTTGAATTTCCGGCCGACCTGAAATTTTGCTAGGATCAATTAGACATCAAGAGCAACATTCCTGTGAAGTTTCATGAAAATCCGTCAAGTAGTTTCAGAGGAGTAGTCGCTACAAGTTTTGATTATATAACTCTATGTAAACAAAGATGGCCGCTGGCAGCCATGTTTAACGTCGAATCAAAACGATTTTCGACAAGGACCAACATCATGTCATGCTGATCATTTTAGAAAAAGTCCCATAGCAATATCCCTTAGAGTTTTCAAGAAGTAGTCGCTACAAACTTGTTTTTTAAAAACCTATTTTTAGATTTGGCGGCCATCTTGGATTTCACATCTACATGAATTTTTGCTAGGATCAACTAGACTTCATGGGCAACATTTCTGTAAAGTTTAATGAAAATCCATTCAGTAGTTTCAGAGTAGTATTCGCTACAAAAAAAAAGTTAACGGACGGACGGACAGACAGACAGACGGACGGACGGACAGACGGACGGACGACGGACACCGCACCACGGCATAAGCTCTGCTGATCTCTGATCAGTAGAGCTAAAAATGCTCGTGAAAAGATTTTGGAAATAAAAGAAAAATATTACCTTATTGATCCTTTCAGAGAAAATAATCCAGATTTAAAAAGATATACATGGAGAAAAAAGAACCCTTTAAAGCAGGCACGACTTGATTTTTTTCTGATAACAGACAATTTATTACCGTCGGTAAACAAAAGCACGATAGAGTCTAGCTATCGTTCTGACCATTCCTTGGTTATTCTAGATCTTTCTTTTACCCTATTTAAAAGAGGAAAACCATTATGGAAACATAACAATTCTTTACTGAAAGACATAGATTACTTAAATTGTATGAACGAAAAAATAAATGATATCATAACACAATATGCGCTACCAATATATGACATCCAAAACATCAAATACATACCAAATGAAGAAATACAGTTTGTCATCAATGACCAATTATTTTTAGATACACTCTTAATGGAGTTAAGGGGGAAATCCATTTCATACTCAAGCTTTAAAAAGAAACAACAAGATAACCTAGAGAAAGATGTTATCCAAAAAATAGAGAAATTAGAACATAACCTTTTACCAGAAAATTTGGAGCAGTTAGAAAATTTAAAAGAAACTTTAACAGACTTACGTAAGCAGAAAATGCAAGGTTATGTTATTAGATCAAGAGCAACTATTATTGAAGAAGATGAAAGACCCAGTAGCTATTTTTTCAATCTTGAATCCTATAATTACACAAGCAAAGTTATTCCAAAAATTGAAAAAGATGACGGTACATTAATAACGGACCAATTTGATATTCTTGAAGAAACTAAATGTTTTTATGAATCATTATATAGAAGCACAGATGCCACCATGATAGATGTAGATTTAGATACAGAACTTCTTAATTATGATATTCCAAAGCTTTCCCCTGAGGAAGCAAACTCTCTGGAAGGAACGATAACTTTTGAACAAGCATCATCAACGCTGAAAGCAATGTCAAATAATCGCAGTCCCGGTTCAGATGGATTCAGCGCAGATTTCTTTAAAGTTTTTTGGAAGCACTTAGGGCATTTTGTAATAAGAGCAATAAATTTTGGTTATCTTAATGGAGAATTATCAATAACGCAAAGGGAAGGGATTATAACTTGCATACCAAAGGATAATAAACCCCCGTAAGTTTTTAAAGAATTATAGACCTATCTCATTATTGAATTGCTTTATAAAATTGCATCTGGCACTATAGCTTCCAGAATTAAAACTACACTATATAAACTTATTAATGGGGATCAAACTGGTTTTATAGCTGGGCGATACTTGGGAGAAAATACAAGGCAGCTTTTTGACATCATGCACTTTGCTGAAGAAAACAACTTACCTGGATTAATTTTGTTGGTGGACTTTGAAAAAGCATTTGATTCTCTATCTTGGGCATTTATTCATAAAGTTTTGGCTTTTTTTGGATTTGGTACCTCTATTAATTCATGGCTAAAAGTTCTATACAAAAATGCTAAGCTGGCTATCAATCAAGGGGGACACTTGTCATCATTTTTTCCAATTAAGAGGGGCTGCCGCCAAGGAGATCCATTATCACCATATATCTTTATCTTGTGCGCAGAAATTCTTGCTATTAAGATCAGAAATAATAAAAATATTAAAGGAATAACTATTGGAAACACTGAATTCAAATTCTCACAATATGCAGATGATGCTGCGGCAATATTAGATGGTTCAAATACGTCTCTGAATGAGACTCTTAATGAGCTATCCTACTTTGCAAAATATTCAGGGCTTAACGTAAATTTCGATAAAACACAAGTAATATGGATAGGGATTAAAAAGTACAGCAGTGATACAATCAAAACAAGGTGGAAATTGTCATGGGGGAAAACTGATTTTAAACTGCTAGGAATCAATTTCAATGTAGACTTGAATAAAATCACTCATATAAATTATTTTGAAAAAATAACAAAGATAAAAAACTTAATCAAACAGTGGAAGCGTAGATACTAAACCCCATTTGGAAAAATAACAGTAATAAAATCCCTTCTTCTGCCTATGTTTAACCATTTATTTATATCACTTCCAAACCCTAATGATAATATTATAAAACAAATAAATACAATTTTTTATGATTTCTTATGGGAAGGACCAGCAAAAATAAAACACAGTGTTCTGGTAAAAAAATACTTTGAAGGAGGGCTTAAAATGATTAACTTAAAGGCTTTTATTTATGGTCTTAAAGCAACATGGTTAAGAAGATGGATACTTACAGGTGGTAAATGGATACAGATTATTGAGCATACACTCAACTTAAAAAATATAACAAGTTTTGGGAAAACATACACAGAGATACTAATTGCAGAGATAAAAAATCCATTTTGGATTGATGTTTTAAAATCATATGCATATATTAATGAAAAAAAATCAGCCTGAAACTGCTGAACAATTTCTAGCAAGTCCTATTTTTCATAACGATAATCTCAAAATTGGTGGGAATGCTATATTCATTCAGTCATGGTATAACAAAGGCATATTTCTTATAAATGATTTAGTTAAAGACAATGGAGACTTCTACTCAGAACTAGAATTTAAGGAGTTGTACAATGTAAGAACAAATTTTATTCAATATAATGGAATAGTTGCATCAATTAAAGGGTATGCCGTTAAACAAAATATTAAGAAGTTCCATAAAAAGCTACAAAATCCATTAATATTAGCTAATGTTGCACTTCTAACTAAAAACACCAAAGGAACCAAAAACATATATGATATACTAAACAAAAATGAAGATAAACCTACATCTAAACAGAAGTGGGATAACATTTATAACATTGAAAATCACTTATGGAAAGATATTTATATGTCCCCTTTTATATATAAACTTAGTACAAGACTTCAATGGTTTCAAGTAAGGATCAACCATAGAATATTACCAACAAAAAAATACCTATTTACAATTAAAGCCATTGACAGTCCACTTTGTAATTTTTGCCACCAACCCGTGACCATTCCACATATGCTTTGGTCATGTCCAGAAACACAAACATTTCTTACTGAAATCAAGGCCTGGTTACTAACTAAGCATATACATATTACATTTATAGAAGAACTATTTTTATTCAATATTGGAAAAAACCTATCATCAACTGATCTTTACATTATTATAGAAATCAAATATTATATTTTTTCATCAAAACATCTGAACAAATCACTATCCCTCACTGCTATGAAGAACAGACTTAAGCATTCATATGAATCCCTTAAATGTATAGCCGTCAAAAATAATACCTTGGAATCATTTTCGGAAAAATTGACAAACTATAAAGAGGCACTAGAAGATTAATATACTATTAACAGTATGCAAAAATTAATACCAAGATCCTGACAACTGATTATCTGAATCAATCCAGATTAAACTGGACTTAAAGATTTATTATAAACAATCTTACAGAGGGTGTGTCTACTGGACAGTTAATTGGTAACCCATATATTTTGAAAATTAATAATAGAAAAGATTTTCCCATCTTACTTAGTTTATTTTTTCAAAGAGAAAAACATATATATACTGAAACTAGAGGAAAGAGAGTATCAGAATGAGTGAGTGTTGTGACAACTATTTTATATTGTTATAATTTTCTTTGTAAAGTGTGCGGTGGGATGGCCCTCCCTGACCCACAACACACTCATTCACAGGGAGAATAAATGGGTTACCTATTTGGTAACTGAAAAAAACAAAAAAACAACAAAAAAAAACAACAAAAAACAAAAAAAACTCATACACCATCAGTCGGGTCACTGACACAACCACTTGAGACTGAGAAGGATGTATACCCAATGCCAGAAGCACGTATGTTGAAATTTGTATTTTCTAAAATTGTAAACATTGTTTCCCTTGCCAGGTCAGAAGCTCATTTGATAGAGTACTGGTCCTTGTTAGGTCTGCTACTTGCCATGCAGGGGAAATCCGTGAATTTGAAATGAGAAAATTTTATCAAGAGGAACTTCAAAATTTATATTGGGATGGGACGATAATTAGATTTTGTATCCAAGTTTTTGACTGTTAA
This sequence comes from Cyrtodaria siliqua, assembly GCA_037043455.1. Classification (NCBI taxonomy): domain Eukaryota; kingdom Metazoa; phylum Mollusca; class Bivalvia; order Adapedonta; family Hiatellidae; genus Cyrtodaria; species Cyrtodaria siliqua. The sequence continues at coordinate 68,313 of JAWPHD010005216.1, forward strand.
TTTGCTGACACACCGATACCAAAGTCATTAAAATATGTCAACTTCCAGTTGAAAACCACAAATCACATCATGTTTTAATTTCTATTGACTAGCGTTGAGACTATCGGACGTTTTAATGCCATTACGGAGTGCCCATTGTCTCGCGACACCACCCAAATGGTGAATCAGGCAGTTAATCTTGAAAATGTGTATTCTTTATTTGTTTTGCTTCGTTTGCTTCACAGACTAATATTAATCAGAACTAAACAAATTTTGAATGTATATTTTCAAGGTTCCAGAAAAGGGTTTTGTTCCTGCTGGTTGATATTCGCAAGCAGCTTGACGAGGTGAAGAGGAATTCTAACAGATCCGGTCCTGCTGTACCTGTCACTGAAAACTGTGATCTAGACCAAATTTTAGGGATAGTCTCTACGCAGGCAGATTTCGTAAACCTTGAAGACTTGCTCAAGACATCGAAAAGAGACAAAAACCGGTACAAAAATAATCATAATTAAGCCACATCATGCTAAAATGGGCCTTAAAGCCATTGCGATCAGTGTAGACCCAGATCAGCCTGTGAGTCAACACCGTCTGATCAGGGTCTACACTGTTCACATGAAGCGGCTCATATATTAGTGTATGTCTCAAACTAGATGACATCAGTTTGTTCTTGTTGAATATTTTAACTACATTCCCGCAAATTTTTGTTTACACAGGATTGGCTTTAAACGTTGGTCACTTCATTTTGAAACAGTTGGTTTTAATAAGGCGAGACAAGAGACCTTCAATGGTTGTTTCCTTGTTTTATTTATTTTTAAATATTATATTTGAAATCAAAAATCCAGGAGGGAATGGAGATTTTTTTTTAATTCTGAAAATATTGAGCTTTGAAAATGTTGAGCCTTGCATATTGGTGCAGAATTAGTTTGCATGGCCATTTATCCATACTTTATCTTGCAGATAAACAAGATGACATCAATTGGAGTAGCCAACCTTAGAGATGGCTAAAGAAGATGAAGGAAAAGTAAGTATTCAGGAAGATGGGGATGACTGATTTGCACTCTAAATGGTTACCCATTAGATACAGGTGAAACTCGATAACTCGACGTTCAAGGTACAAGTACTGTCGAAATTTCCATACTTGAGCATTGTACCGTATACTGGCCGATTTATAGCAATGTATTAGAACTTTTCTATCCAAAAATTGCCAATATTCTCCTAAAAGACAGTTTTACAAATTTGTACTGATCTCTGAAATAGGATAAAATTGGCAATGAAATACGCTCATTTGTATTTTTTTTATTATTATTTCTAAATGGGCTTGATACTGTTTTAGTTGATTTAGTGTAATTTATGTATGTTTTATGTAGTTATGCTTCCATTTGACTTAAAATGGACTGTATTATCTTCTAGGATGTTGTCAAACGACCTGATGGCCACTATGAATATGAAGGGGAATAAGGGAAAGGACAGTGGTTTCTTTTGAAACCACAGCCTTGTACAAGTAATCAAAGAAGTAGAACCATGATAATGATCCTCGAATTCAGTCGAGTTATTATTTCTTGTTTACGCAGATTCTGGACAGGGTATATACCATTTCAGATTTATATTGCCCAAGGCGCTAGCAAGCGGGTACTAGTATATCATGCGAAAAGCGCTACAATGCAATTTTTGCTGTTGAGAAGTGGTTTATGTACTTATGTAGTGATAAAAGTGCAGTCATGACTGCGACAATGAAATACATCATACTTATTGCTGAATTTTAGGCGCTATTTTGCTATATGTTTTTATGACGGTGGAAGAGTATAGATTTGTTACGATTGCAAAATTTATTTGGTGATTTAATATAAAATAATTATCAAATAAATTATGGATTCAACCTCCGCCATTTTTCAACTTCATACTGAAGCATTTAAAGAAATGATTGGCGTACAGGTCATCATAGTTATGATGTACCACTGCAGAAATAGAAAAGCCTGGAAGCAGCTGCTCAAAAGTCAGCCCCTGGTATGTTGTACATTTACACCGATCAAAATGAATATGTACTTTTTTGAACTTTGAAGTCAAAACCCATTTTTATAAAAAAAAATATCTTGATCTGCCCTGCATATGTTTCGAAAACAATACTAAAATATAAAGGTCAAGGTCACAACGAAGGTCATTATATGGGTTTAATACTCATTTTTCTCTTCACGAAAACTTAATCAGGCCAATTTATTGAGCGTTTATCTGGGTCCAAAACCTTATACTGACAAAGCGCTGACAAGACGAAACACCTGTTCTGCGGGACACCAGTCTAGTATTATTTATCAACAAAATCAAGATGATTGTTTTTGACATCTATCTATGTAAGCTATTATAGTTATACACACAACAAAATCTTACATGGGGTAAAAGTCTACATGCAGAGTATAAATAATAAGCTTTTGAACAAATTACCTTTCTATAGCAATAGGGATATCTGCTTACTTGCAGACAGTGTCCCTTTAAGCCAAACACTTTTGTACATTTAATACCTTCCTTATTTTTATCACCAACTATTTTTAGCTCTACTGCCGAAAGTCATCAGAGTTTATGGGATGACGACTTGTCCGTCGTTAACTTTTGTCTTGTTTAGGCGATAGGGACTTCATTATTAATCGTCTTTACAAAACTTCACATCAATGAAAGCTCGAACCCCGTTTGAAAACCAGCTATATCGGACCAGTAACACTGGAGTTATGGCCCCTTGAAATACGGAAAAATGCCATATTTAGCCTGTGAACACTCTAGGACCTTTATTTTGTATTTGATCTTGTATATGATCTTTAGCAAACTTTGCCGATGCCTTTAAATCAATGAAAGCTCGAAACAGTTTGAAAATCAGCCAGATCGGATAAGTAACACCAGAGTTATTACCCTTGTTTTGCAGAAAAATGCCATATTAAAGCCTTGCGAACACTTAACTTATTTATATTGTATTTGATCTTTACGAAACTTGGCCAGGTTATTATTGATATTTATGAAAGCTTGGACAGTTTTGACAACCAGCTCCTCGGCATCAAAAATGGCTGCACCCCGGAGGTCCAATGTTTGAATTTAATATAGAGATTTTGCAACTTGTCTATCAATGTATTAAGTCATTGTAAATGCATGGTGAATACTTTTTTTCAGTTGCCTCTCCTGGCAAAATAGCGTTTCTAAAGAATATGGTTGAGTATTTTGATTGTGAAACCTCAAGCACAGCTAATCAAAACACAGTGCCTTCTGAAGTAAAAGTACGTATAAAAGTCGAATTTACCAGTGTAAAAATCAGATCACATGTAAGTTTATTACAGTTTAACAGTAAGGCAGTATTAGTTGCCTGCTTCTTAACCATCTTTGGTATGAATACGTCACATAACGCAGCCTTCTTAACCGTCTTTGGTATGAACCGTCATATAACGCCGCCTTCTTAACCGTCTTTGGTATGATGACATACCATAACGCCGCCTTCTTAACCATCTTTGGTATGATTATGTCACTTTTGACGTTACATTTAACCCATTACCATCATCATAATTCTAAAGGCATATGGGGCGATTTATTTCATGAAAAGTGTTATTTTATTTGTTATAATACGACTTCATGCGAGTGATTACTTGAAAAATGTCTATAATAGAATATAAGTGCAAAGACTGCTTGATTTATCGGTATATTGATATAACATTAGGCAATGAAATGACTTTGCATTTTGTTTGCATGGTGTCTTAAGCCATTTCTAAACACATCGATTACGTCATATATGGCGGCGGGTTTTATTGGTGGAGGAAGACCTCAGTTACCTGAGTAGCAATCATATAAGTAGCAATCATATAAATCTCAGATATTTGAGTAAAATCCCTTGAATTCATGAGTAATGAATTACATAATCTCCTTTTAAATAGTTCAACTTTTAGAAACAAAGAAAGTTCAATCTGTTAAGCTGTATTTCAACAATTTTGTTTAAAATCTCTGCTACCCCTAGGCAGAATTTGATGAAACTTCACTTTCAAGCTTTTTCAAATGAATCTCTGGTTCACATAATTGATTCACTATTACTGAAAACATAAAAAATATCTTTAAACAACTTCTGATGAACTATAGTCATTTATTGAAAAATCCTGCCGTTTGGTTGCATAATTTGGTAGCTGATAATATATGGAAAACAACTCGTTGCTTTATGTGATTAAATGGTATACATTTTTTAAATTTGCAGTCTCGGAAAGCCTTTAGAAAGTGTTTGCAGTATAGTCAAGAGCTGCCAAATGAGCAACCTATGCAAACCCCAATCCATCGGCAAGCTGCACAAGAATCATTCCATCAGCTACAATCACCACTCTATCAGCAACCTGCGCAACAATCTCAACACTATCCGAAACCTACTTTGCAATCACCACTCCAACAACCTCTACTGCAATCAACACTTCATCAAAATCCAGCACTACAATCTCAACACTATCAGAAACCTGTTTTGCAATCACCACTCCAACAACCTCTACTGATATCACCACTTCAACAACAATCTGCACTGCAATCACCACTTCAACAACAATCTGCACTGCAATCACCACTTCAACAACAATCTGCACTGCAATCACCACTTCAACAACAATCTGCTCTGCAATCACCACTTCAACAACAATCTGCTCTGCAATCACCACTTCAACAACAATCTGCTCTGCAATCACCACTTCAACAACAATCTGCAATACTAACACCACTTCAACAACAATCTGCTCTGCAATCATCACTTTAACAACAATCTGCACTGCAATCACCACTTCAACAACAATCTGCTCTGCAATCACCACTTCAACAACAATCTGCACTACTAACACCACTTCATCAACAACCTGCACTGCAATCACCACTTGATCAGAAACATGCAAAACAATTTCAGCAGCAACATGTACCTGAAGATCAACAATCTATATCGCAAATACAACACCAGCAAGCACCTCAAGATTCGGACTACATGCATCAGCAAACTTATCGACAGATAAATCCAGTTAACCAAGAATGGACCTCACCAGTTACGGTACAAAAACAACACATTTTTTCTGTTTCTTTTTCCAGTTACAACTGTTAAAAAAGTTTACTTTTACAACATTCAATTCATTTACTTGTACAAATATCCAAAAGCAGTATATAAACCATACTAATAATCCAATTAACCAAGAATGGACCTCACCTGTTACCGTACAAAAACAACAACTTTTTTTCTGTTTCTTTTCTCAGTTAAAACTTAACATATTTTTACTACAAATATCAAAAAGCAGTATATAATCCATACTAATAAAACATCTTGAAATGATATTCAGTAAATTTCAGAACATTCTGATAATCAAAATTCGAGATGGTTGCCACATTAAATATATTTATTTACTGCATTTTAACTTAAAAAAATAAAGGCTGCTCTTGCTAGGCACTTTCTGGACATTTTTGCTCATAACTTTTACTTGTGTCCCTTTCAAACCTGGTATTCATCTTTAATGTGTTGCAGGACCATCATCATTTTGAATCTACTCTATAAGTCAGCAATCATGAGTCTAATATGTATTATTAGCTCTAATGATCAAAGATCAGCAGAGCTTATGCCTTGATGCGATGTCCGTCCGTCTGTAAACTTTTTTTTGTGGCGACTTCGCTGGAATGTTGCTTTTGCTGTCTAGTTGGCTCTAGGTATGAAAGCACCAATTATTTTCCCCATAGACACCAATGTTAAAGTGTCACATATTAATGATTTGCTGCAAATTCAACTCAAGTATGGATAATGCAGCAGTGTAATGTTCATATAGAAAACTATTTTTCCACTTGAAAAATCACCAGAAAACGTGGGGTCACAAGACATGTAAGAAAGTTCTTATTTGATTACTAAACAGGTCAAGGGTACAGCTGTTTTTATTGATCGACTGTTTTCATTGCTCACAAAGTGTAAGCATAGAGTCGAAATTTCGAAAATGTTCATCAGTGATCCAGTAAAACCTATTAATACGCTTCTTATACATATAACCACAAAATCGAATAGAAATGGGCAGTTTTCCCCTACTTATAATGCCCATTTCCATCGAAAAAGGAGGGATTACTTTTTATTATAGGAACTACATTCGACTACACCTCGGAGGTTTACATGTAATTGGTGGTGATAAACCTATAAGAGGAGAAAACATGTTCAGATGTTTCTTAAATGAGGAGTTTGTGTTGTCATTTTCATAACAAGCTTAAAAACACTTACTTCATGCAAATCGAATGATTATTTGCAGAGATATGGTCTTGTGAATACCAAGGACAATAGTCTGAAATCGACAAAAGTCAGAGATATTTTTTTAAATTTTACACTATCTGAATTGTCATACCAAACGGCATTTCTTGTCCATACACCATATTAAATAGATCAAATGTTTAGAACATTCAATGGACATAAATAAAGTATGCATTTTAGGTACAATTAGGACGATGAAAAGGCCAATTCATGTCGATTTTCATGCCAAAATTGATTTTTCAGTCAAATTCTTCAAAATTGGAGGTACCATATCTGATTATAGTAGCGAATACGACCTTAATAATGCCAAAAATACCGCTAAAATCAGAATTGATACTAGCTGAACGCTACCAAGTCGAGTTTGAATGATAAGGAATAATATTTTATCTTTTACACAAATCTTCATTTTTCACAGTATCCTACTTTAGGGGGGTAGGGGAAAGATTTAGTGGTTTCATGCCTACCAAAGCTGTTGTCATGCAAATTTAATTCATGAAAACATGTTGCAAACATGCAACCCTACATGTTGATACCAAAAAGACATAGTTCAACTGCAAACACTTCACCAATACGTCATTTTAAACAAGAAAAAAAAATGAAACTCAAAATTACGGCTTTTATAGACAAAATTGGACTAAAAACGCTCAAAACCTATGTAATAAACTATGGAAAACTTATTTCTGAGCTTATTTTACCAATTGTTATCGGAAAAGTGTCCCTAGGTACGAATCTGAGCGAGTCCTAATTACTGCACGCATCTCTTATAGGTATGAAAGCACCAATTATTTTCCCCATAGACACCAATGTTAAAGTGTCACATATTAATGATTTGCTGCAAATTCAACTCAAGTATGGATAATGCAGCAGTGTAATGTTCATATAGAAAACTATTTTTCCACTTGAAAAATCACCAGAAAACGTGGGGTCACAAGACATGTAAGAAAGTTCTTGTTTGTTTACTAAACAGGTCAAGGGTACAGCTGTTTTTATTGATCGACTGTTTTCATTGCTCACAAAGTGTAAGCATAGAGTCGAAATTTCGAAAATGTTCATCAGTGATCCAGTAAAACCTATTAATACGCTTCTTATACATATAACCACAAAATCGAATAGAAATGGGCAGTTTTCCCCTACTTATAATGCCCATTTCCATCGAAAAAGGAGGGATTACTTTTTATTATAGGAACTACATTCGACTACACCTCGGAGGTTTACATGTAATTGGTGGTGGTAAACCTCTAAATAACAAGAGGTCAATGACCTTGAAGCTCTACTGATTGATTTTGATTTCAGGAAGTAGTCGCTACAGACTTGTTTTTTGAAAATCTATTTTTAACCGTGGCGGCCATCTTGAATTTCCGGCCGACCTGAAATTTTGCTAAGATCAATAAGACATTAAGAGCAACATTCCTGTGAAGTTTCATGAAAATCCGTCAGGTAGTTTCAAAGAAGTAGTCGCTACAAGTTTTCATTATATAACTATGTAAACAAAGCAGCCACGTTTAAGGTCAAATCAAAACGATTTTCGACAAGGACCAACATCATGTCATACTGATCATTTTAGAAAAAGTCCCATATCAATATCTCTTATTGTTTTGAAAAAGTAGTCGCTTCAAACTTATTTATTTTAAATCTATTTTAAGCTGTGGCGGCCATCTTGAATTTCCGGCCGACCTGAAATTTTTCTAGGATCAACTAGACATCAAGAGCAACATTCCTGTGAAGTTTCATGAACATCCGTCAAGTAGTTTCAGAGGAGTAGTCGCTACAAGTTTTTACTATATAACTCTATGTAACCAAAGATGGCCACTGGCAGCCATGTTTAACGTCGAATCAAAATAATTTTCCACAAGGATCTACATCATGTCATGCTGATTATTTTAGAAAAAGTCCCATATTAATATCACTTATAGTTTTCAAGAAGTAGTCGCTACAAACTTATTTTTTAAAAATCTATTTTTAGCTGTGACGGCCATCTTGAATTTCCGGCCGACCTGAAATTTTGAAAGGATCAATTAGACATCAAGAGCAACATTCCTGTAAAGTTTCATGACAATCCGCCAAGTAGTTTCAGAGGAGTAGTCGCTACAAGTTTTTACTATATAACTCTATGTAAACAAAGATGGCCGCTGGCAGCCATGTTTAACGTTGAATCAAAACGATTTTTGACTAGGATCAACATCATGTAATGCTGATCATTTTAGAAAAAGTCCCATATCAATATCACTTATAGTTTTCAAGAAGTAGTCGCTACAAACTTATTTTTTAAAAATCTATTTTTAGCTGTGACGGCCATCTTGAATTTCCGGCCGACCTGAAATTTTTCTAGGATCAATTAGACATCAAGAGCAACATTCCTGTAAAGTTTCATGACAATCCGCCAAGTAGTTTCAGAGGAGTAGTCGCTACAAGTTTTTACTATATAACTCTATGTAAACAAAGATGGCCGCTGGCAGCCATGTTTAACGTTGAATCAAAACGATTTTCGACTAGGATCAACATCATGTCATGCTGATCATTTTAGAAAAAGTCCCATATCAATATCACTTATAGTTTTCAAGAAGAAGTCGCTACAAACTTGTATTTTAAAACTCTATTTTTAGCTTTGGCGGCCATCTTGGATTTCACATCAACATGAATTTTTGCTAGTATCAACTAGACTTTATGGGCAACATTTCTGTGAAGTTTCATGAATATCCATCCAGTAGTTTCAGCTGTGAAGTCGCTACAAATAAAAGTTTACGGACAGACAGACGGACAGACGGACGGACGGACGACGGACGCCGCACCACGGCATAAGCTCTGCTGATCTCTGATCAGTAGAGCTAAAAATCATGTCTGCCAGAAATCCAAAATGGCCACCAAAGCTAAAAATAGATTTTAAAAATACAACTTTGGGGAGACTGCTTCTCAAAAACAATAAGTGGTATTGATTTGGCAATTTACTAAAATGGCTGGCATGACATGTAGTTGGTCCTAAACAAAATTCATTTTGATTTGATGTCAAACATGGCTCCTGACAGCCATCTTTGTTTACATAGAGTTATATGGGAAAACTTGAGGCGACTTCTCTGAAACTACTTCATGGATTTTCATTAAACTTCACAGGAATGTTGCCTTTGATGTCTATTTGTTCCTAAATAAAAATCAGGTCGGCCGGAAATTCAAGATGACTGCCACAGCTAAAACTAGATTTAAAAAATACAAGTTTTTGGTGAGACTTCTTCTCACAGACCATCAATGATATCGATTTAAAACTTGGTCCTAAACAAAATAGATTTTGATTCAATTTCAAAATGGCCACCAGTGGCCATTTTTTTCTTAACTTGTTGTATTTGTCATGCCGCCAAACAAAGCTTAAGATAATGAAATATTGGAATCACATTGTTCGCATGTCAGTCCGTATATAGACAATCGTGTGCTTTCTGCAAGATATTTCCCAAAGTTTAACACCTACCCTCATGAAACGTTATACAATACATTTATTGTATTTGCCTTGATGACGGGTACCATATTGGATCATGAAAACCATAGAACCATGCAAACTGCCTAGTTGAATATTAGTATATATATATATAAATAACCTAATTCAAATTTCATTTAAACATAATTTCCATTGCTAATCTGGCTATCAAAAATCAATCGGTAGAGCTTCAAGGTCATTGACCTCTTGTTTTTATTATGACAGCAAAGTAGAGAAAGAAAAGTGGAATTGGTGAATGGGTCCGGTATTTTCATTACCCGATCACAACTCTCCAGCATGTCCATCATGGGGTTTTCGGACCCAAGGAAGGTCGTACTGAGAATTTTGGATATGCTGTTTGACCAAAAGACGCTTGGCAGTATGTCCGCTAAGGGGTCAAGACCTGCCGCCAACAAAAAAGATGATGGAAAGACAATGGGTATGCCTGACGAGGTCAAGAAAGCAATTATAGGTATTTTATTTCATGGTTTACTTTAGAATTTAATAACTGTATAATATATAACATCAACAAATAAATAATGACAACATTTTATATAATACCCTTTTATGTATTTAATATGTAAAAATAAATGTTTATCAATATATAAAGTTAACTTTTAATGCAAGATATTTTTTGATAACTGTAGGGGTCCTAAGGTTCTCAAGTCAGAAGATGACTGGCTTTACATCGCTAGTTATTTGTTCTCGAGTGTAAATGTCCCTGCCATTTTTAACTGGACTTTGTCCTATATTTGGTGTAAGTACGAGTGTCACTATATCGAGGCGTGAACATCTAGTGATTCTATAATGGACTGTCCTATATTTGAATTTGAGCCATTTCATTTATTTTACAAGTGGGTCTTTTGCAGAAATACTGATGAACAGCTAACAGTGTAAAACCTGATGAGCCTGCGAGGCTGATCTGGTTTACATTAGTCACATAGATAATTTATATCGGTCTCCAGCACTACGAGAGAGTGTTTTGTTTTGTTTGTTTGTATGATGTTTTAGTCATTTTCAACACACGTAAGGTTATATGACAGTCGATTTTTTGTGGTGAAGGCAGACCACCCACTTTTCCTGGGTAGAACCAGTACTGTGCACCTCCTGCCATCCGTAAGAATCGACACTTCCTCACAAGTCTAGCTCCCAGTGGGATTTGAACCCGCAGCGATGAGAGGCGAATGTTTACAATGCAAAGTAGTTAACCATTCGGCCACGGAGACTACGAGAGTGAGAGCCTAAATGAGGTGTTGAGAAATATTGTAAAATAACATGCAACATTCTTTTAGGGGCTATAGCAATTCCAACCAAGTGTTACTCCATTAAAATATACCTAGGACACCCGGAAGCCAATTTAATAAACATCTATGGGTGAGCCCTATTTCTGAAATTTGGTTCTTTCGACTCCATTTTACATCTATGAGTGCATGTTCAATTTCAAAAGTGCCTTCCTTGGGTTCCATGTATGTTTTAATGGAATAGCCCCAAGATGATGACAATAATTTAAACCATTAAAACTCCATACACCAATACTTATTGTATGATGGTGGTTATTTGAAATTGCTCATATTTCAATAGGACATGTATCATTCTCAAACATAAACTGTAGTCTACTTTTGTCTTTTACTTGAAGATTATTATTTTATACAGATTACCTAAAGGAAAACTGTGAGGCAAAGACCGCAGAGCAGACAATAAAAGATTTGAACGCTATCATAAATAGTAAATGTGGAACTGCCAGGCGTTATTTCAATCACAAGTGAAGACGGGAACTTGTGACGGATCCGAGTGGGGTGTCCATTTGATTATGGAAGTTTAATGATGCCATCTATAACGGACATGCGCTATGCTGAATGAGTGAACATTAAATCGAACCGATCCTATCTCACGACATGACTTTTTTCTGATACAGAAAAGAAACTGTTCATTGTAGCTTTAAATATATGACTGACACATTAATTGTTTTTTTCCAACAAAACTGATGGTAAAAAACATCAATAATTACCTATATGTACTATCATTTATCATTTTTGTTCTAAGGAGTCGAAATATATTTTAGAGTGCATATTTTGTGAGATATTTTTGTATTTTGATTGGTGTGGTCCTATAATCGTTGCAATAATACTCTTACCTAATGCAGGCATATCCCATATATACTACCTATATGGTAGCATCTACATATACAATTAAATGCTTGCAAAACTCCAATAGGTAGCTCGAGGCGAGTTCGCCATGAGTTCGCGACGAGCTCCTGGCAAAGCCCACGACGAGCTCGTTACGAGCTACTGGCAAAGCCCGCGACGTGCTTGTCACGAGCTCGCGCGTGCTCATCACTAGCTCGCGCGTGCTCGTCAAGAGCTCGCGACGAGCTCCTGGAAAAGCCCGCAGCGTGCTCGTAACAAGCTCGCGCATGCTCGTCACAAGCTCGCGCGTGCTTGTCACAAGCTCGCGACGAGCTCCTGGAAAAGCCCGCAGCGTGCTCGTAACAAGCTCGCGCGTGCTCGTCACAAGCTCGCGACGAGCTCCTGGAAAAGCCCGCAGCGTGCTCATCACGAGCTCGCGCGTGCTCGTCAGGAGCTCGCGCATGCTCAGCGTGTGCATACCACAATGTTAGTATGGAGCTCGTGAATTGTTTGTGACGAGCTCGTCACGTGCTCGTAATCGTTCCAAATCCGTGCTCGTTACGAGGTCGCCACTAGCTCGTGGCGAGCTCGTTAAATATCTAAAATATAAGCTCGTTATTTTTGTAGGGGGAGTGGCCTCTGGTCAGCAGTGCTTTAAATAGTTTATATAATTTATTCAGTGGCATATTGGTCTCATTTTAGGTGAAGATCCTGTCAAGCAGATTCCCAACAACAGCACCTCAGACAGCTTCTATGCTACATGCTACACCACTTCCAAAAGAAATCAATCAAAAATGCCGATTAGGGACAGTTTCAAGATACTGGCACATTGTACAGCAAACCGCAAACGAAAAGCGATAATTAAGCCCCTAGTACCACACAAGTATAGGAAAGACTTTTAAGTTTGTGACTCAGACAGTCTAGTTACCGATAAATTGTTTGGGGATGATCTGGACTCGTGTGTAGATGAAATTGAAAAAGAGGAAAAAAGGTCACAGAAATTGTCAAGCGCCAACCAGAACTCGTTTTTAGGTATGAGGCCCATCATTTGGCAGAGGGCGGCCCCAATACCAATACCGAGCACCTCCAAAAGTGGGGAACACATACCCAAATCGGGACAAAGGCTACCAGAAGCCAGGCATGAGTTACCGGGGGGAAAGCTCCGACTCAGTCTTACAGGCTAAAAACAGAGAAAATAAAAGTAAGTGACCTTCAAATGGTAAACAACACACCTAGTAACTTTACAGGTGGACAATTACAGTATTATAAAAATGTATGGGAAGAATTCACTTATGATCAGTGGGTGTTTAATTTTAATTTAGAAACAATTTCGGGATATAAATTGGAACTTGAAAGTAAGCCGTGTCAAAACTTTATCCCTAGACCTATACAGTTTATTAAGTCAGAAAATAAATTGGTGTGAAATAAATCGAAATTTCAGGGATTATCATGCAGCCCTCGAGTGTTTACTAAAGTTTTTAAACCGGCATATGCTACACTACGGAAAAGAGTTTTTTCTAATATTCCATACATTGATGACAGCTTGTTGAAAGAAAAGACTTCTTCAGAGTGTTTAGAAAATATAAACGAGACAGTTACGCTAATGGACAGTCTAGGATTTACTATTCATCCTGAAAAATCGGTATTAAGACCAGCACAAATAGTTATATTGGTTTTGTACTCAGTTCTATTACTATGACGGTACGATTAACTCTGGAAAGGGCTAGTGACTTGGTAAAATTATGTGCATCATTAAAGATACAGACCGTCATATCAATAAGACAGCTGGCAACAGTAATTGGGAAAATGGTTGCCAGCAAACCGGGCATGCAATATGCACCTTTGTACTACAAGGACCTTGAACATATTAAAGACGAAAAATTGAAACAAAGTCATGGTAATTTTGATACAAAAATACAAATCTCAAATGAGATGAGACAGAATTTACAATGGTGGATAGACAATGTGGAACAAGGGTATAAACCAATAATAAGGGGTGAACCTACGGTTGTATTACACAGTAATGCTAGTATTATACAGGATGGGGTGGAATAAATTACACAACTGGTTTAACAGTGGATAGTGTCTGGTCTGATGAGGACAAACAAGAACATATTAACTTTTTAGAGTTAAAAGCAGCATTTTTTATTATGAAACAATTAATAGGTAATGCTGCAGACACACATGTTAGAATTTATATGGATAACACGGTGGCTGTGTCATATATAAACAATTTTGGAGGTAGAATACCTAAATTACACTGTTTGACTAAGGCTATATAGGTTTGGTGTATAGAAAGAAACATTTGAGTAAGTGCTGCACATGTTCCTGGGGTCGATAATTTCGAAGCGGACAGACTGTCTAGAAATATTAATGATGACATGGAATGAATGTTAAATCCAAGTATTTTCCATAAGGCGACATTTTTTTTTCCTTGGTTTACGGATCCGCCGACCCCAATTTTCAAGAGATTGGGAAAAAAAATAAAAATATGAACATCTGTGGGTTTTTTCACTGCCGGCCGCATTTCAACGCCAGATGAGGAAAAAATAAATACAATTTTGAATTGGTGAAACCATTTTCTAGTATACAATAATACCATGTCAAACAACAGCATATATCTATCAAAACATCGAGATTTCGAACGCAAACGACGCGCGATCACTATCCGCCATTTCCTTGTATGAGGAACATAGAGTAGTCTCCCTTGTTCACCATGGTAACTTGATTTCAACACATCCAGGCACTCCATCCGGGCGAAAATGGCGGGGTCCATTTTTTTTACATGTCACGGTTTCGTTTATCAACGTTTATCCGCGTTTATCAACGCGTCCAGCTCTCAAACAGTTGGTGATCTTGTGCTGGGGATGTTTGAGAATGACACCGTAGTACGGATCACAGAGATAACAGCATCGAAAGTCCAAGGGCCCAGTTCAAGCCGTACGCTGACGGCGGCCGAGACTCCGTGTTCCATATTGGAGGCATTTGGCCATCGCTACGTCTTCGTGGAACTGGAACTGAGCAGAAAGCGAAGAGTGCGAGTCGGATAGTGATGGACAGTCAAAAAAATGCGTCTTTGACGTATTGATGATGGCAAGACGACAATACAACCGCCTGCCGGAGACCCAAGTAAGTTGCTTGCACAATCATTGAATCAATTAATCTGTAAAAGAACGCAACTCGAAAATGAACACAAAACACACGACAAAGGATACAGTTATCACATACAATTCATTTAATTTACTATTTTAGATCATTTTATAGTTTTGCCAAGAATATCACAGGTACACGGTCAAACAAAAATATTTCCTATATCACAAGTCTGACAGCTCCCGTCATAACAGGAAAACCTGGACCAGAAGTGACTTTCGACCAATGAGATTACGGTGATATGGGCAAACCCCTTTGCTCGTGCCCACGCCAACTCCCGCTACACGTACGGAGAACGCGGATACCAGCGAAGGGAAACCCTTTCAGTTCAATTGAAAGCAATAGGAGTGAGAGACGTGTTTGTCAGAAATATTTTTGTTTGACTATGCTTTTTTAAGTGCCTGTGGAATGTGTGTTATGAACACATAGCTCGATTAATTTAATAATAATATGAAATATCACTGAAACTGATTGCCAAGTGATTGTAATTTTCAACATGTTATATTTCAGTATAAAATTCCATGTGAATACACGACACATGACCAAATTTCATGTGAATGTTCAAATAAAATCTTCTGAAGCAAAGTATATTTGAAAAGGTTTATCTGTTTTGTGCTCTCGTTAGAAGAGTCTTGATTTTAAAAACTTTTATTTTAAATTTTTAAATTTACAAATATTTTTCACCTGATGCAGGTTTACAACCAGGACAGGTAAGGCCTAAAAAAACAAGAGGTCAATGACCTTGAAGCTTTACTGATTGATTTTGATTTCAGGAAGTAGTCGCTACAAATTTGTTTTTAGAAAAAGTCCCATATCAATATCACTTATAGTTTTCAAGAAGTAGTCGATACAACTTGTATTCTGATATTCTATTTTTAGTCATGGCGGCCATCTTGAATTTCCGGCAGACCTGAAATTTTGCTAGGATCAATTAGACATCAAGAGCAACATTCCTGTGAAGTTTCATGAAAATCCGTCAAGTAGTTTCAGAGGAGTAGTCGCTACAAGTTTTCATTATATAACTCTATGTAAACAAAGATGGCCACTGGCAGCCATGTTTAACGTTGAATCAAAATAATGTTCGACTCGGATAACCATCATGTCATGCTGATCATTTTAGAAAAAGTCCCATATCAATATCACTTATTGTTTTCAAGAAGTAGTCGCTACAAACTTATTTTTTAAAAATATATTTTTAGCTGTGGCGGCCATCTTGAATTTCTGGCCAATCTGAAATTTTGCTAGGATCAATTAGACATTAAGAGCAACATTCCTGTAAAGTTTCATGAAAATCCGCCATGTAGTTTCAGAGGAGTAGTCGCTACAAGTTTTTACTATATAACTCTATGTAAACAAAGATGGCCGCTAATTTTCGACAAGGACCAACATCATGTCATGCTGATCATTTTAGAAAAAGTCCCATATCAATATCACTTAGAGTTTTCAAGAAGTATTCGCTTTTTAAAAACCTATTTTTAGATTTGGCGGCCATCTTGGATTTCACATCAACATGAATTTTTGCTAGGATCAACTAGACTTCATGGGCAACATTTCTGTAAAGTTTCATGAAAATCCATTCAGTAGTTTCAGAGGAGTAGTCGCTACAAAAAAAAGTTTACGGACAGACAGACAGACGGACGCCGCACCACGGCATAAGCTCTGCTGATCTCTGATCAGTCGAGCTAAAAACTGCATATGCAAATGAAGTGGCTGGAGCTAAGAGCAAATGTCTGAACTATATATTGGCTACACATTTTAGTTCTATCAAACCCCATTTACTATCAAATGTTTGATAAGCATGCGCAGATGGCAACATTTTTTCGTTATATTTCAGTTAATACTGCAAATATTAAAAGTGAGAGAATGAACATATTTAAGCGTACATACTGCTATTCTAAACAGAAGCTCGCGGGAGGAATTATTAAATTCATCAATGGAATCAGAAATTGATATCAAGAATAAATTTGTAGGGGAATACATTATTGACGTTGATAATTTGATCCAACTGAAATCTACTTATAGAGTGAGAGATATTAACTCAGAACAAGTGTCCCGATTATGTGTAGACATGTTAAGAAATGTGTCTATTCCATTTAATGCTGCACCAATGATTGTTTTTTCAATTGATGAGACGGCTGCATCGATTATTAGTTTGCAATTTCATGGTGCTGGATGGGAATCCCCGCCTTTGCGCCATTCAGTAGACAAAGCTTATATGTGGGGAGTATGTCAGCAGAAACGTAACATGCCACGTTTATGTCAATATTACGACAGACAAAAGGGCTAACGCTTGGCGTTAACAACAATAGACACAATGAAAAGTGTACATTATGACACTTTCAAAAAGCGTGCCTTTTCCGAAGGACTGTTAAAACACCAGATGAAAGCAATGTGACTGTCTCCATCACAGAAAAAAAATTGCGCAGAAGTATACTATTTTGGGTGCTACAATGGTAAGTTCTCATATGGATTTACTTTGTCGGTCAACTGTACCCATATGTAACAAAATAAGTATGGGTCACAATGTACGTGACTTCTCTTTCTGTCTCATATATCATGTTTTATCTGAGAATATACGTTTTTGTTGACGTGTTGTTGTTGGTAGTAATAAAGACCAATAAACAAAACACTAGACTAGCGAAAAACTAAAATGAAGATATTTATCATTGATGTAACCATGCATGTGTAACTATTATTTTTAAACTGGAATCTAATATATCCATACATATATTTTTACAGAATGTACTGAGGTGATGCTGTCTCAGTACTACCCAACACATAAGACACACTGTTTTAAGTATTGTTTATGATCAATAAGTTTCATACCCTTCTTGAATATCCACTGAAACAATTACTGTAATAACATTTAAACAAAGCGAACTCATAAACTAACTCAAAATATGACCTTGACCTTGGTAATTTTTGCATTACGTGATGTCCCTTGACCCACCAAAGCATCTGACAAAGTTTGACAAAGTTTCAGTAATATTCGAGCAAAGGTTGTTCAGATATAGTTGATTTAAAATGTGGCCGCTTCCGACGGAAAAGTAACTGCTGTCGATAATAAAGAAGGTGACATTAACAAAATAAAAGTTAAAGGACTAACATCCAATCCACAATACATTTGTTTTTCAGTTGTATAATCAGACAAAAGTCTGTGGTTTTGTGTCTGCAACCTATTTTAAAAACCTTTTTCATTTTTTTTTTTTTTTCAATTTGTATTTTAGAATGTTTGCATGAAATATATCTCATATTATTTTATTTACATTTGCAGCTTTGAGAACTTCAACCAGAAGCATCGAAGCATTTGACTTTACACAGATCCCAGAAAACCGAGACTCCCTAATGCAGTAGGAGACACAAGACCTGGAAGAGATCCTGGAGCAGTTTGCTCCAGTTATTACCAACAGAGATGCTGCAAGAAGAGAGTATGACATGATGAAATTCAAAAACACATCAGAGTCAAAATTGGAAGTATATTCCACAATTCTATAACCAAAAGAGTGTAATGAACAGTGTAGTGCCATACTAGAAGTGCTGGAAATAATGTTGGTAATCTCCCCAACCACAGCAGATTGTGAGCGCAGATTTTCTACAATAAACATTTTAAAGACAGAAACACGAAACAGAATGAGCCAGGAAACACTGAATGCTCTGCTGAGGATAAAACTTGAAAACATTAAGATCACGAAAGACAGTAGAAAACGAGTATTCCCGAATATGAACCGTGCCATTGGACTTGTGGCTGACGTCTGGAGCTGGCACTCCACATGTCAGTGTAATATGATACTAAGATATATGACATTAAAAAATGTTGCCAAATGTCATTTGAGTTTGACATGCAGGGCATACTTTGGTAACATGTAAAATAATGTGATCAAAATAAAAGAGAAAGGTTATTATTAGTGGAATTTCGAAGACAAAGAAAGCAAAAGTTTAACAAGTGAGTTTAGCAGATGTGCTTTTATTAAACCTGAATATTGCATGTAATTCTTAAACATATACATACATAACCATCATTAAATTAAAGCAAAAGCCGAAGGCAGAGGGATATTAATTTTGCGTTGTCCATCCCCGTCCCCTGTCTGTTCTCAAAGAGAGGCCATTGTGGGGTGAAATACCAAGTCGACTTGTGTTGTTTTTTTTGTTACTTGTGGGTTGCACCCCATATAAAACACATTACAACCATTTTCTCTCGACAAAATAAACTCACAAGTCAAATTTCATTTCGCACCCCACAATTGTTTGGACAAACAGACACGTCCACCTTTTACGGCCAAGATTAGAAAGTGTAACTTTTGTATATTTGACACGCGTTCATGACGTAATACTAAACACGCATGCGCAGTAAACACGCAATCGCAAAACAAGCGGGCCAGTTAGCAATTCTGACCAATAACAAGAACGACCACTTTTTGCAAATTTTGGGGATTCAAGTATATTGGTAAGTGCAATAACAGATTTTGACAATTATTACTTCAATAATCATTACAGTAAATCATGTTCTGCAAAATCGGCAAACGTGGCATATCCGAGATCTTTCATGCCATTCTGTTGGAATAAAATGAGGGAAAAAAAATGGCCACGGATGTTAATTAATATTACTGAAGCATATTAATTGTTAGCTCCAAGCTCCAACTTCTAGAACTTTTGAAGAAAAGAAGCTTTTAGTTGAATTGTTGAAGAAAAAAAAGGTGTTTCCTAATCCGTTCATTTGAAAATTTTGGGTACAACATGACTCACGATGCAAGTGTGTGAAAATGTGTCATTAGATTCCGCGATCTGTCATAATTACAAATATACGAAATATGTGTTAGTATTTCATTGTTTCTGAACCTCCGACAAAAAGAATCAAAATCCAGAGAGTAACACCTTGAAACCCAGAGGGAATATGACAAAAAATAAACGCGATAGAACTTTCCAACAGTCCTGGATAAAGGAGCTCAGGTTCATGTACGACGAAATAAAAATATAAAAAAGGTCATGTCATGCATGTTATGTCAACAGTACGATTCAGTACTGAGGATGATATTGAAGATATTGACCCTGAAATGGATGAAAAGGCATACCAAGACCTTGTATCGCTTCAAAATAAGGCCTATTAAATGCTGCTGAATTTAATGTAGTTTAAATAATAGAATACAGCGATTTGGGCATATCTAATGTTTACTTTTATTTACAAAGATAGGTCCTTAGTGTAAAGTATTCTCTTTCTAAGACTACCCAAATTATTTACAATCACCGTCGATGAAATCAGGACTACAAATTTGAAACAATAAAAGAGTATGATAATGACTACCTGATTTTCAAAGCTGGTAGTCCTGCTGGCTACCTCTTAAAAAAGTTAGTGTCAAGGCCTGAATCACAGATTTCATGATCCCTCCTGGAAGAACACCAATGCCCTGGAATGGTGTAGTAACCCGTGGGAGTTGGCCAAGTGCTTCATGGCCACAGATGGGTACAACTCAGTAACTTCAGCCAAAGAAACAGATTGAATTATAATTTGGTCACACAGACAGATCGGCTGTTTCACATCAGCCAGTCTTGACTGACGGTCCACTGTTAGTGTCGAACCCTGTATATATGGACCTGTGAACATTTTCACCATAAAATATAAGAAAAGACAGATTACTAACAGGCATTCAAAATGAGATAAATTTAATATGCATCTTGTTTATTTACATCAGCAAAATGGTGAAGAAGAGGAAATTACTTTGACCCAATGACACAACAGGGAACAAAGAGCAGCTAATTGAGGCAAGTCTTTAAAATACAACAAATATGAAAATGAAACAAATACAAATTCCAGATGAAAATGTGTACAGAAAGTCAGTGAAAAAGTAACAACATTTTAGACTGCATGTTACTTCAGACCCTTTTGTGACAGTGAACAAAAATACCTGTTTACCAATATACTTTCTTTCTTTCTTCATTTGTCAATATCGGCTTGCGGACGCTTACTAAAAAAACTTGGCCGCGCCACTTTACTAGCGGGGCTTATTTTCATTATAGATGTATAATCATATAGTTAAGGGATATAGGGACAGCATAATTTGTGTTTGGTATGGGCTGACAATAAAAAGGAAACATTTTTGCAAAGAAAATTGTAGTTATTAAGAGTCAATTTAAGAAAAACAAATATGCACGGGCACAATGCTGTTGCGAAAAATGTATTGAAATTTATAACACTATAATATATGTTTTAAGTCCTTTAATTGTGTTCACTGTAAACTTGTTGGATTTAAGTAGTGGAAAAATGTTCAGGTGCTTTTTTTTAATGTTCGTCCCTGAGCCAGCACTTCTCTTAAAGAAAATTTCAGAACAGTTAATTTAAAAAGAAGGCCTTCTGTATGAGTAAAAGTAGAATTTTATGTTATGGGTTATAACAATGCATTTAGTTTTAAGCTTAAATGTTATATGAATAGAAGTCTTGTCAGTTAAATTCACCTCAGTAGTGGTGCGCGATATTACGGATATGCCGGTATATTATGATACAGTCTCAAAATAATAAGTATCGCGATACGCTCTTAGCATACCGATACAACCGGTAAATTTACTTAATGCAGAGGCAGTCTAAAAATATCCATCAGGTTGAGTTGTTTACTTCTCCATTGACTACTCACTGGTTTCTCGCTCTATTGCGAGCCGTAACATTGTCAGAGGTATAGACAAGGAGCCAGTACACAGGCTATTTCTGAAAGTTTCTGGAATGCGTTTCATTTATTTTTAGACTTGATTCAGAACGAGGCTCCCATGTGTTTTTCCATCGCTGGTTCTCGATTACGCAGGCTAAGCGATATAAACTGGGTAACCAGTGCAAAACAATGTTCTGGTCTGTTGATTATTGAATGTTGATTCTATTTAGTGTTTTTATAATTTGAAAAACAATGTTACGGTCTGTTGATTATTGAATGTTGATTCTATTTAGTGTTTTTATAACGTCCTACGAATCAGTAGTGTTATTTTTACTGGTCCTTTGGGACCAACAAGTCCAATATAGGCGGCTTTGAAGTAGAATACCGCTTAAGCCGGTGCTAGGGGGCGTGAGTGGTTTTGCTTCTTTCATTACTTCTCATGAACAGACTCAATAAAACCGAGTCTGCTGCTTTATTCTCTTAATTGTGTTTGTTGCTCCCAAAGGATCACCTTTATCAGTATTTGAACATTTTAAATATAACCCTTAGTTCTAATTAAAGTACAGTCAAGTCAGTCCTAGTCATTGGAACAATGGAAGTCAGTAATTTTAGATATGATAATTACATTAATTAGTAGTGATTAGTAGTAGTGATTGACAATAATATCATAATTGTGGCAAACTCTAGTAACTAAATGAAGGGAAAGTCATTTTAAATTTAGGTCTCCATTCTAGTCAAGCTGTAAGCTGTTTCTTGTTTGGGTTTATTTCGTTTTGTTCTGTTTAACTCTTAATATTTGTTCATGAATGAAGGATACAACTTATAAGATATCTCTTTCTTGTTTATATCATTAGGCGTTGGCTGGTCTGTGATTCTTTGTACTTTCCTCAATATATCGTGATACGTATCGCGATACAGTTCAGCGTGATACAAAAATTCTGGCGATACCCATCCCTACACCTCAGCATGTAAGCATTCCTTTTAATCTTTACTATTCGAAGAATAAAGGAAGAAATTCTACTCGAGTCAGCTTGCACACAATCATGTTCTCCATTATACAGAGGTCCAGATAGGATGCGTATTTGCGTAAAATACGCATACAAAATTGGCAGATACTCATTGATTCAATATTCTGTAGAGTTACAAAAACGCATAATAATTACTAGTTACGCATGCAATCTGGTAAACAGGTGTAAACATTTCATTAGCTTCCGAGTCAACCTCCGCGATAGCCAATAACATAGGGCAAGTAACCACTGCGGGGAGTACATTTAAACCAGCATTCTAAAAATAGCATCATCATGTAACCAGGCAATATGCAAATGTACGTGATGTCGTTGCGATTTCTCTCAATCACAGCGAATCGTATATACCCGATAAATCTCCGTCTATATACGAAGTGCTGCGTCGAGCAGCCGGAGATTCTCGAGTATTTACAAATAACTTTCGGTTAATAAATATTCATTGCCGGAAATCGGCAATTTCATTCACCCCAATCGTCTGGGCGTTTAAATACTATCAATTTCGTCTGGACGTTTGAACAGCATCCAACATGGCGAGTCAAAAGAAGATGCTACATTTCTTTCAACCTGTAGCGGTTGACATTTTGGCAGAAAAGATTGTTGGTGGTATTATAAATGATATTTTAACTGACGTCGTTAAATCCTGTCAAAAAAAGAAACATGATAGAAATAAAGTTACGGAAAAAACATTGTCAAGTTGGAAAACAAGCTTTCCTTTGCTGTTAATCGAAAATGATGACAGCGAGTCCGCTGTAGTACGATTTAAATGTTCACTTTGTAAAGAATTTAAAATGAAAACTGTCTTGGGTAATGAAGGCACGACAAACATTCAAAAGTCTACAATTGAACGTCATTGTGATACTGAGTCTCATGAAGAAGCCACAAAACTGTCTCTTAAAACAAAGATGATGACCGAAAGTTCTGAAATGTTACCAAATGAAGACGTATCTGGTACTAATATATCACAGGGTTTACAATAAGAGCCTGCCGCCGGCCAAAATGACCGTTTCAAATGAGGTTTGGGCCGGCTCAAATCTCTGAAAAAATTAAAATCGGCATCTCCGGTGATGACAACAATATTATTTTTCTTTGCATTCGTGTTTCATATTAACTTGTATAAGCGGTCCAGTATGTAAACTACAATACCATTGGTCGAACCTGGGTCGATTCTTTATGATTGTCCAATCGCGAACTTGATAACATGTATCACAGAACCTTGAAAAATGTCGTGTAAAACTGTCAAAAAAAGAAAAATAAACGATTTTTTCACCCCAGTTGTTGGAAGTAAGAAAAACAAGAGGCCCAAGAGGGCCTGTGGACGCTCTACTGGCTAACATGGCTCTTATAACATCAATGAAGCGAGTGACTGCCATTTACGTTTTTTTGAAAGTTTCAGGCAAAAAACAGCTTTTTGACTAAATCAAGGGCCATAACTAAAGAATCTGGTAAAGTTTGTAAAGATTAGATGAAAAATGAAGGCCATACCGTATTAACGAGGCAAAATATAGCATTTATTTCTGGTCCAACATAGAGATAAAAAAAATAAAAAAAAATCTGGAAAAAAAAAAAAAAAAAATAATAATAATAAAAATAATAAATAAATAAATAAAAAAGAAAAAAAATGATTAAAATAATAATGAATAATAATATAAAAAAGACAGTTGTAAAATCTGGTAAAGTTTGGCAAAGATCAGATGCAAAATGAAGGCCTTATCGTAGGACGAGGCATATTATAGCATTTTTAACAAAATCAAGGGCCATAACTCTGCTGTTACTTGTCCGATCTGGTTGGTTTTCGAACGTGACCAAGCTTTCATAGACATTAACAATTTCATGAAGTTTGGTAAAGATCGGATGAAAAATGAAGGCGCTATCGTCTTAACGAGGCAAAATATATCATTTTGAAGTAAATCAAGGGCCATAACTCCGATGTTACTGGTCCGATATGGCTGGTTTTCAAACTTGTCTGAGCTTTCATTGATATTAACAATCTGATCAAGTTTGGTAAAGATCGGATGAACAATGAAGCCCCTATAGTCTTAACGAGGCAAAATATAGCATTTTTAACTAAATCAAGGGCCATAACTCCGCTGTTACTATTTCGATATGGCTGGTTTTCGAACTTGTCCAAGCTTTCTTTGATATTAACAATCTGTTCAAGTTTGGTAAAGATTGGATGAACAATGAAGCCCCTATTGTCTTAACGAGGCAAAATATAGCATTTTTAACTAAATCAAGGGCCATAACTTCCCCGTTACTGGTCCGATATTAACAACGTGGTAAAGTTTGGTAAAGATAGGATGAAAAACGAAGGCCCTATCGTCTTAACGAGGCAAAATATAGCAATATAGCATTTTTAACTAAATCAAGGACCATAACTCCGCTGTTACTGGTCCGATCTGGCTGGTTTTCGAACTTGTCCAAGCTTTCATTGATATTAACAATGTGGTAAAGTTTGGTAAAGACAGGAAGAAAAATGAAGGCCCTATCGTCTTAACGAGGCAAAATTTAGCAATATAGCATTTTTAACTAAATCAAGGGCCATAACTCCGCTGTTACTTGTCCGATCTGGCTGGTTTTCGAACTCATCCGAGCTTTTATTGATATTAACAACCTGTTAAAGTTTGGTAAAGATCGGATGAAAAATGAAGGCCCTATCGTCTTAACGAGACAAAAGTTAACAACGGACGACGGACGACGGACGACGGACAACTCGGCATCCCATAAAAAGCAGAACATTCCGGTGTTTGAGTTTACTATTAAATATGTTGAAGTTATTGTTTGTTTGTTTGTTCTTTTCTTATTCATCGCGTCTGGAATACTTTTTCGCCGTAAAAAAAACAACACGCGAACATAGTAACGCACAAAAGGGAATTCTGTTCTAAGTTTTTGAGCAGAGATCGGGCGAAATTGATCGTGGTTGTCAAAAATGGTTTGTCGAGAGAGATACTTAGAGGTGTAAGGTGCAAAACTTTTCATTGATCTATTTATTATAATCTATCTCACGGAAAAGGGGAGGTGCATCTTTGGGATAAATGATGTACCGCACACACCCCTTTTCGTCATTCTGTCTTCAACCAAACTTTTGACCTGACACAAAATATAAAATAACAAGAGGTCAATGACCTTGAAGCTCTACTGATTGATTTTGATTTCAGGAAGTAGTCGCTACAGACTTGTTTTTTGAAAATCTATTTTTAACCGTGGCGGCCATCTTGAATTTCCGGCCGACCTGAAATTTTGCTAGGATCAATTAGACATTAAGACCAACATTCCTGTGAAGTTTCATGAAAATCCGTCAAGTAGTTTCAGAGAAGTAGTCGCTACAAGTTTTCATTATATAACTCTATGTAAACAAAGATGGCCGCTGGCAGCCATGTTTAACGTCAAATCAAAACGATTTTCGACAAGGACCATCATCATGTCATACTGATCATTTTAGAAAAAGTCCCATATCAATATCTCTTCTTGTTTTCAAGAAGTAGTCGCTACAAACTTATTTATTTTAAATCTATTTTTAGCTGTGGTGGCCATCTTGAATTTCGGGCCGACCTGAAATTTTTCTAGGATCAACTAGACATCAAGAGCAACATTCCTGTGAAGTTTCATGAACATCCGTCAAGTAGTTTCAGAGGAGTAGTCGCTACAAGTTTTTACTATATAACTCTATGTAACCAAAGATGGCCACTGGCAGCCATGTTTAACGTCGAATCAAAATAATTTTCCACAAGGATCTACATCATGTCATGCTGATCATTTTAGAAAAAGTCCCATATCAATATCACTTATAGTTTTCAAGAAGTAGTCGCTACAAACTTATTTTTTAAAAATCTATTTTTAGCTGTGACGGCCATCTTGAATTTCCGGCCGACCTGAAATTTTTCTAGGATCAATTAGACATCAAGAGCAACATTCCTGTAACGTTTCATGACAATCCGCAAAGTAGTTTCAGAGGAGTAGTCGCTACAAGTTTTTACTATAAAACTCTATGTAAACAAAGATGGCCGCTGGCAGCCATGTTTAACGTTGAATCAAAACGATTTTTGACTAGGATCAACATCATGTCATGCTGATCATTTTAGAAAAAGTCCCATATCAATATCACTTATAGTTTTCAAGAAGTAGTCGCTACAATCTTGAATTTAAAAAATCTATTTTTAGCTTTGGCGGCCATCTTGGATTTCACATCAACATGAATTTTTGCTAGAATCAACTAGACTTCATGGGCAACATTTCTGTAAAGTTTTATGAATATCCATCCAGTAGTTTCAGAGGAGTAGTCGCTACAAATAAAAGTTAACGGACGGACAGACGGACGGACAGACAGACGGACGACGGACGCCGCACCACGGCATAAGCTCTGCTGATCTCTGATCAGTAGAGCTAATAAAAAGCACCATATTTAGGGGAAGTTATGCACAATTTTTTTTGAAATCGGACATAGCCATATTGGATTTGAAATCGGACAATGCCATTTTGAATTTGAAATCGGACATTGCCATTTTGGAGCTATATTTAGGCATGCCAGGGGAAGGGATGATATTTGCATGTAAGGGGAGGCCGAGGGGATGCAGCCTTGACATCAGGGCTGAAGTCAGCCATGCTTTGAAGGAAATGCTGGTCAATAATGATGATTTGGGCAGTGACTATTCAGATGATGATGACTTCTGTCAACCAGACTATTAAATTATTAAAGAGTTTATCAATCAGGGCTGATATTAGTTAGTCAGCCTCAGAGCTGATATTTGTTTGTCAGGGTTGATATAAGTTGGTCAGTTTATATTAGCTGATCAGACAGTCATGGTTGATATTGGATTTTTTAGTCAGGGTTGATTATGATATTAGTTGATCAGTCAAGTAAGTTAGTCGTCTCCGCTGGTATTATTTTGTCAGTCTGAGTCGGCATTAATATTAGTCGGTCTAGGCGGATAATGATGACGTAAAAAAATCATACTTTATTTATTCATCTGCTGTAACACAATGTGTATTTGCTCAATTTTTACACTTCTGTCATCTTGTAGGAGATGGGAGGATGGATGTGCGCAGTATTGCAGTTACATATTTATGGAATTTCATACGAAGAAAGTTATATGCCTGGCAACTATGGATAAGCGTAGACAGGAAATCCTCAGCAATGGAAAAAGCGGCATTTCAGAAAAGTTTGCAAGGCCTAAAGGACAGAGGAGTTAAAATCAAGGAGGTTGTTACAGATGGTCATCAGGGAATTGCATGTCTAATGAGTAAGTGGATTCATTATCGAGTATTTGAGAAAGAAATATATTTTTCTTAGTCTTCATCGACCATTGGCTGTCATATATATATTATATAGCCTACAAACTGTTAAACTTGGCATTAATTACTCTGCAGCAATTACCATGACATATTATATAAAAAGGGCTGTCTTGGTCGCCCAGTGGATAGCAAAAGACTTAGCCAACTAAGAGAAAGTATCTAGACTTTGAACACCAAAAAGAAACTCGGCGGCACAAGAGCCCAGAGAGGCTTAAACCCTGGCCCTCCTGCGCCATCGAGCTTAGTTGGGAATGTTCTTGAACAAACGCCTTCCCTGTAATTGGGATGTTAACCATGCCCTCCTGTGCATCTGAGTTTATTCTTCCAACTTTTAAAACGACATAAATCTATTTTTTTGGAAAATGTAGGGCAGGTTCCCAAATTACTGAGTACCCTTCTCCACTCTCAGGGGCAGCTGTTAATAACCTTCAATGTAGATTTTGTATGCCATGTTTTTGATGTTCTCACTGTATTGAATATGTATTGTGTGTAGGCTATAAACGTTGTACTGAATGTTTAATGCTGAATAAAGTTAATATATAATAACCTATAATGTGTTGTTGAGCAATTAAACAACATTGAAACAAACTTTGGGTTGTTTTTCATGCCCCAGTTGAATGAGTTGATACAAATGTTAACACCCTTTCTTTGTTAAATACTTCACTATATCAAACATATAAATATGTTATTCTAATTGTTTTGTAGATGTGTATAGTTTTCCATTTTATTGCAGAGAGAGAAAACAAAACCAGAGATAAAGCATAGCCATGACATTTGGCATGTGGCAAGAACCTGGGAAAGAGAATTACAAAGGTATTATAAATATAAATTGTGGTCTACAATATAATGATGACCAAATATAATAGTCCGTCAAATACCAGTGTGATGACCATTGCTACCTCAAGTCTGTTTGAAAACGTGTGCATACAACTTGCTGGTAACATGTATGTGTCGCCAAGACGGCTGCCAAAATGACCATTTGCACTTGACAATTTCTTCAAATTTAAAAAAAAGGAAAAAAGTTATGCCCTTTTTTTTTATATCTTCAATCCTGTCAATTGATATGGTAAAAGCCATAAACTTGAAATTAAAGTATTTTTATGTCCTACAGGATTTACTGAACATTTGGTTCTCATAATGTGGCAACAAATGGTGAGGCGCATAACAAGCTTCTTCCAGTTTAATTGAAACTTGACATACAGACTTGCCATAATCCTTGAGAATGGCATAAGTGAACTAAATTTATGTGTCACTACAGTACTTGTATTAACCATTTCAGGCTGGACTAAAGAAGGGTTGTAAAAATATTTTACAGTGGGCTAATCACATTGTCAACCATTTCTGGTATGCTTGTGGCGAAGCTGGAGCTTACTAGAGGTTCATTGTAAGTACATTATAATCATAGCTATCTCTCTGGTCGTAACATTCAGGTGTTAGTTAACGTTGGATTAGAATTAAGCATTTAGCATTCATTTTCATTGCTTCTTTTTGTTTAAATGATAAATTCCTTTTAAATGAATGTTGGCAGATCTGCGATTAAACAAAAAGTTAAAGTTAAACTAATCCAACTATCAGTTTGCTCTACTCTCAGATTATATTCGGCACTTACAATTCCTCATTGTGTATTCTCTCTCTCTCTCATACACACACAGAGGCCAGGCCGAAAGCTCAATAAACGAAACTGATTAGCTAGATAAATATACAGTCACACTTTCTTTTCCAGAACATATGGGGACAAGTACAACATCATGTCTGCAATGAACATGACTGGATTCTTGCAAATGGCGACGGGCCAGCGGAGTGTTCGCATGGTGACGTGGAAGCTGACCCAGTAAGACCAAGCTGGATTTCGAAAGAGATTTTAGCATCAAAAGCCGTCACTGGAATAGTCACTGGCAACTATGAAAATTTCAGGTATACAAACAATTCTAGATGCAATGTCTCCGATTAGTTACTTCTTTATTGCATAAAACTAAAATACATTCAGTTCCTGCGATATGCATTGGTCTGGAGAGACAAAAGCATTATACTACATGTCTGACGATGGTCCATCAGAACGCTGGCCATTATTGTATTGTTTCTGTAAAATGATGTTATATTCATTGGAAAGTGATTTTCACATTTCTTGCTTGGATTTTCCAGCATGAATAAGAATTCATTCAATTTTTTTGAGCACTGTTATAATAAACATGGATTTCTGGTAGCTATTGCATATCTTTTTTTTTGCAGGTCCACAGCCAAAACTGAGGTGTTTAATAACCTTATCATAATGTATTGTGCAAAGCGCTTTGCGTACAGTCCACCAGCCTACAGAATCAGGAATCTGCTACCTGCCCTTGACAACAATCAACACATTGATAGACCATTGAAGCTAAACAAGAAGGGTGAAATTGTGTAAGTAACGGTTACTAGAGGCCACTAAATCAAGTCTTAGTTGGGCTATTCCGGAGTCAACCTGTTCGTCGGAGTCTGAATGTGCTTATACTGAAACGATCAGCTGCTCGTCTTTCCGGAGACGTGTTTAGTTTTTGTGTTTTGTGTTATACCCCAAGTTCAACACCTAGGCTCATGAAACTTGTCATCTAAGTTGCCCTTGATAACTGGAGTAAAACTATTGCCTTTGGGTCAGTAAGTCTAGGTCAAACCTGACCTGATCATAAAAATCTTGTCCCCATAAAACCTTGTTGATGGACTTCGGAGGACCGGGTTCAAGATTTGGTCTGTTGGATGGCTATGCTCCGAACCATAGGAATCTTTTTGTTAGCAAAAGTAAGAGGTCAGGTATCCTTCATTGCTCTCTGGTGTAGATACAAGTCTCCAAGAGTTACAGCCCTGTGTGGTTGCTAGGGTGGAATACAACCACTGCAATCTGACCCCCTAAGAAGTTTCTAGGCCCATTCTCCATGTTTTATCTAGCGTCTCCTTGGCCGAATGGTTAACAACTGCGAGCTAACGAACAAACCATATTTTATCTTCATGTAAATGGAGGATGAGCCTGGCACATTCATTCCTGTTAGGCGCCAGATAACCTTTCATGTGTTGGTGTGCCTTAAAACCCAATTCAGTTCAGTTCAAGAGTTACAGAACAAGGTCTCATTATCCGATCATGTAACCTTGACCTTAAATCATGAAGAATTGAAAGGCATGTTCATAGATTAACATGTGAAGACATTATCAATGTAAAATTTTCTTGATTTTAGAATTCTTTCATAACTTTATGTTTCAGTTACCATAGATCCTTTAATAAGAAGAGTGGGCGGTGGTCGGTGTACCCATGCAAGGAAGAGAAGAAATAACAGTATGTGAAAGACATCCTGTCACTGATCCTGGTGACTCTTCTACAGGACAAAGTGGGCATGCACAAATCTAGAACTCTGGAAGTGGACGATCCGAGACGTATAGCACCCCACTTAGCACCAGTAAGCCCCAAACCGAGTAAGGAAATCGCGCTAGAACAGAAATCACATAGGAAATGAACTGAGAAAGAGCTGCGTTGAATGCAAAGAAGACAGTGTTATCTTTATATATACCAGTTTAGATAGGTCATACATATAACTGTAGCGTACATTGTCATGAATAAATATAATAACAAGAGGTCAACAACCGTGATGCTATACTGATAGGTTTTTGATAGCTAGATCAGCATTCCTGTGAAGTTTCATGAAAATCCGTCAAGTAGTTTCAGAGGAGTAGTCGTTAAGTTTTCATTATATAACTCTATATAACTCTATGTAAACAATGTCAAATCAAAATAATTTTCGACAAGGATCAACATCATGTCATACTGATCATTTAAGGAAAAGACGCATATCAATATCACTTATAGTTTTCAAGAAGTAGTCGCTACAAGCTTGTTTTTTGAAAAATTATTTTTAGCTGTGGCGGCCATCTTGAATTTCCGGCCGAACTGAAGTTTTGCTAGGATCAATTAGACATCAAGAGCAACATTCGTGTGAAGTTTCATGAAAATCCGTCAGGTAGTTTCAGAGGAGTAGTCGCTACAAGTTTTCATTATATAACTCTATATAAACAAAGATGGCCACTGCAGCCATGTTTAACGTCGAATCAAAATAATTTTCGACAAGGATCAACATCGTCATACTGATCATTTTTGGAAAAGACGCATATCAATAATACCTATAATTTTCAAGATGTAGTAGACTGACTACAAACTTGTTTTTTGAAAATCTACTTTTAGCTGTGGCGGCCATCTTGAATTTCCGGCTGGTCTAAGATTTGCTAAGATCAATTAGGCATCACGAGCAACATTCGTGTGAAGTTTCATGAAAATCCGTCAAGTAGTTTCAGAGAAGTAGTCGCTACAAGTTTTCATTATATAACTCTATGTAAACAAAGATGGCCACTGCAGCCATGTTTAACGTTGAATCTAAATGATTGTCGACAAGGATCAACATCATGTCATACTGATCATTTTAGGAAAAGACGCATATCAATATCACTTATAGTTTTCATGAAGTAGTCGCTACAAGCTTGTTTTTTGAAAATTATGTTTAGCCGTGGCGGCCATCTTGAATTTCCGGCCGAACTGAAATTTTGCTAGGATCAATAGGCCATCAAGAGCAACACTCCTGTGAAGTTCCATGAAAATCCATTCAGTAGTTTCAGAGTAGTGGCTACAAAAAAAAGGTTTACGGACAGACAGACAGACAGACGGGCAGACAGACGACGGACACCGCACCACGGCATAAGCTCTGCTTATCTCTGATCAGTAAAGCTACAAATGGGACCGAGAAAATATGACAGAATCCAAACACTCTTATGATACATGGCATATTGCCAGAAGTAAATACTTATTGAAGAAACTGATATCTTTTACAAAGAAGACATGATGACAGTCTTCGTTTATCTAAAGAGATAAGGTTCAACAATTTCAATAACCATACAAAATGAGGACTTTTCAAAAACATAATCTCTACTGTTTGGAAAGTTTGTATGTAGTTATGTGTCTTCGTGGCCGAGGGTTAATGGCATTGCGTTGTAAACCTTTTCGTCTTTCACCGCAGCGGGTTCGAATCCCACTGAGAGCTTCACTTGTAAGTGAGTAAGTGTTGATTCTTACAGATGGC
Organism: Cyrtodaria siliqua; assembly: GCA_037043455.1. NCBI lineage: Eukaryota > Metazoa > Mollusca > Bivalvia > Adapedonta > Hiatellidae > Cyrtodaria > Cyrtodaria siliqua. Next base: position 101,329 of record JAWPHD010005216.1, read on the forward strand.
AGGAGGTGTACAAGACTGGTTCTACCCAGGAAAAGTGGGTGGTCTGCCTCCACCAAAAAAATAAAATAATAATAAAAAATCGACCGTCGTACATAACCTTACGTGTTGAAAATGACCTAAAACATCATACAAACAAACAAACAATGTAGTGAATGATGACATCTGGCAGTCCAGTCAAATGTCCCCTTTTTGACGGTAGTTTTCCGTCTCCATTAATTATTTTGTAAATCAAGTCCCAGACATTATCTCTTTTTATCGAAGAACATTATCTGTATTAAACTGTAAAATTGTACAGGCATTTATTTAGCTATCAAAAAGAAGTTACAGGCCATTTCAGAAGAAAAAGATTGCAGTGAATTGTCGAAATGGATACGCAGTATAAGTAACCACCTGTACTGGTCTGTCGCCTCATCCCAAGATGATGATGGAGAAATGATCCTGTCAAAGTGGAAATTAGTAACAAACCATATGCAGAATATACACTCGAGCCATGAAGGGAAGTTTCAAACATGTCAGCACAGTGACCTGGACTCGAGAGAGTAGTTTAAACCTGGTAAGAACAAGTCGACATTGAATTACAACAAATATATACAGTTGCTGCCACGCGGATTACGACTTTTTCGCAGCATCCCCGCGGCTGTTTTTCAATCGAAGTCACAAATCCCCGCGATCTTACCGCGGATTGTCACCCGAAATATCGCATCCCCGCGACTGTAAAAATCGCCGCGATTGCAAAATCCAGTCTCGAAAAAAAGAAATCACCGCGATTCTCCGTGAAAGATTCGCAGGGGAACGCGGGGGAAATTAGAGCACGGATCAATGAAAAATGTAATAAAAATGATAAATACAATGAACAATTTTGGAAGCAATAGGTATTTCAAACTTTTAATGCATTTAATAACGTGTGTTTTTCGTTTTTGTTTTCCAAAATACACATTTCTCTTGACCGGACATAAATTTGCTACCCACAATCCTTTGTGATGTGTGTACCTATTAACAAGGCGGCACTAATAACGGGTTTATGACCCGGAATTCTTTACAATTTTTCGGATTATTTCCGACTAAAGAACCCATCGATGTATTAATAACCAACAGCAGAATAGTAAAATATGTTAAAATAACGATTAATTAAAAAAATATAATTCTAATTTCCAGTATAAGATTTGAATTTTATGTTCAGTCACCGCGAAGTCGGTAATAGGAACCGCCATATAACTATCGTGACCCAGTAAACATTATCCGGGCATTTGAATTTTCCGAAAACAAAAATAAAATTGTCTTCTGCTTCGGGTTTTTAATAGTTATTGAATAATAATGCATTAAATTGAATGCACAATTGTACATAGATACTGAAGATAAATCGCGGCGATGGCCTGCGATTTCACACCGGGTAAAGCGGTGTGCGAATCAAAACAGATCATGGCAAATCGATGAGCGGGCTGTCCGCGGATCGCGGGGACAAAATCAGTGTGTCCGCGGTGAGATAAAATCGCCGCGATGAGAGGGATTAGTCGCAATCCGCGTGGCAGCAACTGTATGTTACTATGTAGCAAAACATCAAGCTGACGGCGAGTATTAAAGTGTCAGTTATTAAAAATATACAGTACAACATACAACTGAAAATGTCAAAATCCAATAATCATGCTTTTGAGCATAGAACAATTAACTGCAAACAAAGACGTATTAGGGATCAATCTCAGTGAAAAGTTATATTCTATAAATAAACTGAAAGGGTGAAATGATAGTTAATTGCTTACAGAAAGTTAATTGCTTACAGAATGCAGAATGTACAAAAGTATAGGTATATTATGTCACACATTGTTGAGGTTTTAACCGTTTACAATATAAATCTTGCTTCTATTTTGTTGAAACCATGGCCAATATATTCCAATAAACATAAACTGTAAACACAGACTTGTATTGTTTTAATCCATCTTTAATAATGTGTTTCTAATATTCTTCAACTGTTATTAGTGATATATATATATACTCAGAGAATCAACTTACCTAACTCTGTGACTCTCTAAAATAAATCTATTGGATATGAACATCACGATTACAATTATACCACTTTAAATTTCAGATGTATGCACACAGAGCTCGGAAGCGTCCAATGAACAGGACTGTGCCAGCACAGACCGCATCCCGGTGTGACTGCTGTAACAAGGAGTCCTGCTCAAAGACAATAAACAATTCACCGTGGTCATCTGGCAATCAGGACAAGGTATATCGAAACACAATAAAAGCAATGTGAAAGAAAAAGTAAAATGAATGTACCCAATCCTCCACCAGCTTTAGTAGTCTCAGACAACCAGGACAGGAGTCACTCAATGAGAAGGGCAGGGAATAGACAACTGAACACCAAGGCCATAGTACATGGAACAAATTTCAACCCCTACTTGATGTACAAATTTAAGCAAGGTTAAAAAGAAAATATGGTCTTACAAATTTACTGACCTTTTGTAAGACAATAAGACCCTACAACAACCCCAATTCTCCCTCCAAATGGGACCAGATTCAAATATTAATGTAGTACCCTTCCTCCTTACAAGGAAAATACATGCTGTTGAGCTTTAGCCATCCATATTCATTTGGTTTATGGCTATATACATGGACAAATTTCAGTGGAAAGACCTATGGTTTTTGATGTTTATATTATTATTATTATTATTTCTTATAACTTATTCATGGTGGTCTGTGAATAACTACAAGTTACACAAATTTAAAGTGTCACTGGAAATGTCTATGTAGCACACACTAGCCTCTAGTTCACAGGGACACACATGTCTAGCTTCCTGATACTGATAGCAGTTCTTGATGACCACAGCCTGACCATGACATGAATGTTTGACCAGTACATAAACAAATATGGAATATTGATGACTACATATGTGTTACTCTTGTAAGCACATGTTTGAATTCTCTTTCAGAAACTTAAAAGAAGGGAAACAACGCTTCTGAAAAAACATTCCTATATGGATGAGTTTAAAGACCAGATAAAATCTCAACTGACGATGGAGTTCATGTCGTCTGAGTCTGAGGTAGAGTCGGACAATGAAGAATTTATCAAAATCAAAAAACTGGTTTGGCAGAGTGGTAACGCAAACAAGTTTTTTCACGAACTTGACAAAAAAGCGGAGGAATTGAATTGAACTGAATGTTGTTTAACGGCTCATCAACACAGTATAGGTTATATAGAGCCGCCCCAGAGAGAGGGGAAGGATACATAGGAATCCGGGAACCTGCCCTACTCTTATTATCGAATAGATTCCTATGGTTCTTTAAAGTGCTTGGTTGATAGACCGATACACGGGACTGCCCGGTTTACGTCCCCATCCGACGGACGAGGCTAAGGAAAAGTGTCTTGCCCAAGAACACACCGACGGAAAAAAGCGGAGGAAACAATGACAAGTGGTAGTAAGAAGCAGAGAGTGAGGAGAGTAAGAGTAGACAATCATGAGATCAGTGCTCCAGGTCTCAGACGAACAGAATTGGGGAGTTCAGGAAATTTAAAGACTTTAATAATTATATTAGTAGACCAAATTTAAAAGGTGTTTAATTGGAATTTCAGGCATAAAGATTTAGTATACCAAATTTAAAAGGTGTTCAATTGGAATTTAAGCAGGCTTAAAGATTTAGTAAACCAAATTTAAAAGGATCTATGGGGTGTATCTTTTAAATTAGGGGTTCCGTTCTACATATACATACAGTTATTTTCGCTAATTTGTTACTTTGAGTGAATTGGTTTACTGCAGAACTCTCCGCTGTGAAGTTATAAATTGTTTGTTCAGTTTTACAAAATCTAAGAAAATCAACTTCTTTTATAATAGGCATCATACAAGGTGGCTGGGTGTCCAACAACCCATATATATATTGCTCAATTTGCATTGGTTGTTTTATCATTTGACAACTTTGATTACCGTATTTACCCTATAAGTTGGGACAGGATATATTAATTACAAAAATTGATGTCCCAAATTTTATCTTTTCAAAAAATAATTATTATTTTCAGTGTCCCAAAAGATATTATAAGGATTAACCCTAAGAAATATGCACAAACCCAATGCCCCTGTTGTTACAGAAAATCCTCTACATTGAAGCAGAGTTATTCTCCATTAGTTAAGACGAATAAAAAGACTTATCTAGGACTATCCAAGATACCCTGTTTGAAATCCAGGGTATTCTCCGATAGTTGAAGATAGTTGAAGATAGCTGAATAAAGTGCAATGCCACGCAAAATCCTTAGCCTATATCTTTCGATTTGATAACTTTTGCAATGGTGTCTAAAAATTGCTGTATCATGTTTATTTCGACTTTTATAAATATTAAATCACTGAATCAGAAAATTTCTTTCAAAATAGTGTTTTATATATATATGTATACATAATAAACCAATAATAAACCAGCCAGCCAATAGATGACACCTTCCTACTGACAGAATTTCTGAAATAGCCTAAAGGGAGGAAATACCTTGCAATCAGCTGTTTTATCGGCTGTTTACTGTGTGTGTAAAAATCAGTGTTGTGTGAACTGACTTAGTGTGGATTAAATAACATAAGCCTGAGGGAAGTTTTATCAGGATGTAATTATTAGGTAATGATTTAAATGCTTTATGAAATAATGATTTAACAAACTTATACAAACTACAGGTACTACCTAGTGTGTTAAAATACAGTTTAATGCTCTTTTGAAATTTTTCGTATTGGCGAGCATCAACAGTATACTCAGTATGCAGTTACATAGAACGTCAGAATAATAAAAAAAAAAACTGCATAGGAGCCAATTTATTATATATTATATATATATATATACATTTTTTCAAGAAAACTTAAAATATGTCTGTTTTCAACAAATAACAGGGGGAAAAAATGTTTTAATACTTTTTATTATTTTTTTTTTACATTTTTTTTTTTTGTGTATAATTACGGGATTTACCGATGCATTTGCACATTAAATTTGATAATTTTTTGGCCAAAATGTGACTGTCCCAATTAAAATATATTAAAATTGTGGAATTTTTATGAAATTTGTGAAATGTCCCAAACTAAAAATAATTATTTTTCTAAAATTCAAGGTTTTGTCCCAATCCTTACGGTGTCCCAACATGGATACGGTAAATACGGTACCGGTACTTTATTGGTACCCATGCTTTTAATTTTAATTGGGTATTTTGAAATTTTTAATTGCGTATTTAAGCCGCTTTTCTGTAGCTGGAGAGGACTGTGCCGGTGTTACTGCTGTAACAAAGAGACCTGCTCAAAGACCGTAAACAATTCACTGTGGTCATCAACATCCAGCAAAACACAATAAAAACGATGTGCAAGAAAAAATAAAAAGAATGTACCAAAACCTGCATCGGCTTTAGGCCCAGACAACCAGGACAGGGGTTGCCCAAAGCGGAGGGGAGGGAATAGACAACTGACCGCCAAGAAGGCCAGAGTACATGGAACCAATTTCAACCCCTACTTCATGTACCAATTTAAGCAAGGTTATAAAGAAAATAGGGTCTAATAAATACATTGACTTTTCCTGTTTGTAAGATAACAAGACCATACAACAACTCCCTCCAAATGGGACCAAATTCAAATATTAATGTAGTACCCTTTCTCCTTACAAGGAAAATACATACTGCTGAGCATTTGCCATCCATATTCATTTGGTTTATGGCTATATATATGGAAAAATGTCCACTAGGTGAATGGCTGTTGGATGCTGGCGCCATGGTATAGTTTATGCTATAAAGAATCTATTGAGATCAGAAAGCCCAAGAGATTATATTGCCAAGAGATTATGTTGATCTTTAACTCTGAAGTACAGACCTACTGTCACCATCTGTAATATTGCACAAAATGTTGCCAGTAATGGATACAAAACATTTGAAAACTTATTTCAGTCTTTTGAAGGTAGACTGTGAGCCAACGGCAGAGAAAATCGAAAACCCAAATCAGGAAACCTATGTGTCAGTGCAGTTTCTTACAGAAAAAAATGGGAAGATTTGATCCAGACAATACTAATGCAAATCCTGTGAATGGCAGTCATAGGAACACAATGCCATTTTGGACTGGTGTCATCCGTTCAATTGTAAAAAGAAAGAAGAAGTTTTGGGAAAAAGTTCAATATTGCAGGAAATAGCAGAGATGACAGACACTCAAGTAGTTGAGCAATTGTTTAGCTCAAGTAAGCAAGATATTTACTTCATGAGCAAATATTCACTGACAAATCATGTTTTCAGACTTGTACAGCACTTAAGAAATGAGAGAAAAAATAAAACAATGTATGCAGATCAGAATGGAATCGAAATGAAAGAACTGCAGGAAATGTTACGATCAAACTTCCAAACGAAAAATGTTGATAGTATTAGGTTACGACTGTGTCCTTGAATTTTCAGTGTTGGAAGTAGCAGTAGAAAAGTTTCACAATAATACTGCTGATGGGGTCATTGTCGTATTGGGTACTACAGAAAGGTACCCGGGGTACATTTATGTATACAGCAACGTACCTGAAAATCTTTGAATTCCAGAAAGGCCCCCAAATATACAGAAAAGTACCCAGACAAACAATATCTCATTGGCGGAATTGAAACGATGTAGAACTTGATAAAACAACTACTTAAACAATATTGTTTATCATTAACTATTGCGTTATTGTTCTTAAAAACATATTTAGGCTGCCATAGTTAGTAATAAAATACAGAAAGTATTGTCGAAAAATCTGTAAATAATCAAACTCTGCGCAAAAAGTTAAACAAATATACAGCATGTCATTCAACAAGAGTTGGTCAAATATTTAGACCAACTGCATTCCTTTAAGGCAGAGGCAACTCGAGCGGCTTTTAAAAAGTGAATTGATTAAACTTTGTAAACAATGAAAGTTTCGTTTCCATTAAGTAACAGTACGCGTTACGGCCGCGTTTTACGACACTGTATTTGTCTCGGGTACATTTATGTATATTCGGGGGCCTTTCTGGATTACGATGATTTTTGGGTACGTTTCTGTATACAAAAATGTACCCCGGGTGCCTTTCTGTAGTACCCGGTACGACAATGACCCCATCAGAGTAGAGTAGAAAGAGGAGTACAAACTCAAGATAAGGAAGACAATGTCAGTGACGGTAACAAATTCAAGATAAGGATGACAATGTCAGTGAGGGTATTATTTTATTTATGGAAACTGTAATGTTACAGCTTCACGAATATCATTCTTTTAAAAGGGAAGTTATTGTTGTGACAAGTGAGGACATGAAGTTGTTAACATCGGAAGAAGTATGTATAATGCATTCACCAAAATTGTAGATATTCCAACCAAATAATTTTCTGTCAAGCAGAAATATGCACACAGCAACAAGTTGAATGTTTCAGCCAATGTATGGAAGTCATCATTTTGAAGGTTTTAAAAATAATTTTGGACAGTGCACTGCATTTGAACAGTGCACAGCATGATTTTGTACCCCATCCTTCCATAATGATAAAAAAAATTGTAGATACACCAACAAAATAATTTGCCATCAAACAGAACCATGCAGACAGGAACAAGCGGAAATGTTTCAGACACTGTATGGAAGTCATCATTTTCAAGCTTTTACAAATTATTGTGGACTTTGATTTTTTTACAACTTAGACTGCAGGGCTGTCTTTTGGCTGTTTTTGGGGCCGAATAAATATCGGCCCCAGTCCCCCACCTGAAAAGTATCTTTTTTCCCCCACCTCAGTGTCAAAATTCCCCTCTTGAAAAAAATAAATAAAATAAACTGAAAGACAGAAGGCTAGAATTTTAAGAGAACTAAGTGTTAATTGTGCTTGTGTTGAAGAAAGTAGAACAAAGTAAATGACATAACTGTCAATGGTACTTTTTGAACATAGTCTAACTCTTACAGCTAGTCAACATACATATTTTTCAAGTCTGTTTTGAACCCATTTATTGTTAAATGTATATTGGTTGGCATAAACAACAATACAATTGTGTTATTGTTTGCTTTAGTCCTTGCTTTATTTGTCTATTTAGTGTTATATATCTATTTAATCAGCATGATTTCATTTTTTATTGATGATATCATAATGTGTTATGGATGTTTGAACTTCCATGCAAAATTCCCCCTTTTACTGAAATTGACGCGAAAATTCGCCCCTCTGAGGGACCCGGACCCATTCCCCCATGGTAGAAAGACAGCCCTGGACTGTGGCACCAATTAAAACAGATCGCCAATAACTTCAAACTATTGAAAAATGCAACAGAAGCAAACAATGCCAAAAAAATGTCTACCAGTAGCTTCAGGACAAGCGACTCAATGAAAAAACATAGAACAGTGTCACAATTTACAACAGACTTACATGTAAGTTAGGGAACTTGCAGCTATTGTTGTCAGCTGATTCTTTTTAACAAAGACATGTAAATAAGTGCAGAGAGGTTTAAAGCATTTACAATATCTGGCCTCAAATTTATTGTATAAAATTATTACTGACATCCTAACTTAAGCCCAGAGAAGACATGGAAAAACACATATTAATGCAATGTTACACTACTGAAAAGGCATTTTGTGATAATAAAATTGGTATACTTGAATTGCTCAGTCTCTCTTATCTTGATGGCAATTACTTTTTTCTCAATGTCACCAGATTTCATACAAGACTGTTATGAAAACCGTGATCAAAAAAACTCTATTCAGAAACTATCTTTTCAGCATTTGAGAAAATGATATTTTGATCATGGAATGTTTCAAGTGTTTTATAAACCATTAACTGCCTGGAGCTATACCAAGGAACAAATTTGACATATGGCTCTGACAAAAAATGATGGAAAGTGTAAAACAAATATAAGACAGGACAGGTGTTCAAGAGAATGTTCTGAGAAGGTGGTTGCCTCCAGAATGTGCAATAGAAAATGGTGACGGAATTTTGAGTTGGAAATGGAATATATCTGTGAACAGCCACCTTTAAACCTTTCAAAGATAGAATTTGTATTTTATCATCAATAGTAAATCCCATATTATTATATATTACTGCCTTCTTAACCTGTAAAAGCATTTCATGAGAAAAAAATAATAATCTAAATTTCATTTTGCTCAGCTTTCACTTTCATTTTCATTCAACATGTTCAATTTTGTACAATGGCTATTCCACTAAAACATACCCAGGACCCCAGAAAGGCAATTTAATGCACATCTATGGATGAACCATATTTTCTAAAATTTGGTTCTGTAAACACAATTTTGTAAGTTTTAATGGAATAGTAAGTATATCTTTAAATAAATATGCAATACAATCTCTTAGAACCTTCACGTGATACCTGATAGAAAACCACACACAAGTTGGATGTACATTTAACTCATACTCATTCCAAAGTTTGTCAACCAATTCCCATTTTGAAACTTTGAAAACATTCCGGCTTTGGTATGCGATTCAAAAAATCACCATGCCGGTATACCATGGTGTTATACTCTTAAGGATGGGTTACTCTTGTAAACCCGATATAAAGGATATAAGCATTATACACATGTGCTGGAAAATATTACCTTACACATGGGAGCAGATAAAAGTCACCGGCATTAACATTGGTGTCGGTAACATCAATACATCACAGTGCAAATACACATACAAAGCATTGATAGTTGGCGATGTCAACATACAAAATGTCAATGGTACGCAAGAAATAATTCAGAAAAGGGAAATTCCAACCGTCGGTACAGATGTTTCAATCAAACCTTGGCAGAGCCTTACTACCAATAAAAAGTTATTTCTATTGTTGGAATTCTCGATTTTCACTGGATAAGGGCAATCCGGGTAAATACGGACGTTTTTTGCAAGTTTAGCTTTCACTACTGATGCTGGTAACAAAATAGTCTCACATATGCCAGAGATAACCCAAAACAAAGGGAAAGATTGTTGGGACTCAGACGGTTCTCGGCTTCACCAGTTATTTAATAAAATTTATTTGAAATTACCTTGTGTGACACCGGGTGAATACGGAAATGCTACTTCATACATATGGAAATACGTACAGGTGCTAAACTTCATATGGGAAAATATGGAGTTAAATAAAGACACTAAAAGATGTGCAATTCACTTTATACATCATATCTCCTACATGGACCTCATTATCAATGTATAGATGGTAAAAGTGACTGTACACAAAAAATTCAGAGAATGGATATATTTTTAGTTTTGTTATCTGTCCATATTTACTCTGTCCATGTTTACCGGATTGCCCCTACCCATGAAAGATTCTTATAGTCTATGGTATAATCAACATGTGGAAGAGATAAAACAATGAGTATAAAATTACTAATTTTGAATGAGTTGATTTGATCAGTGCTCCAGATAAGATGTCATATCAAAGGTTATTTCACATGGTTTTGTTGCTTTTTACTTACAAATATGCTTTTGTACTGAAATGGTAATTTTCAATGCCGATTTCATTCGGATTCCTTTTTTCAATGCTTATTTCCCTAACTGTCATGCTGAAATACCCCTAAACAAATTGTTTATCTGGACCACCGAACTTGATATTACAGTGCAAAGTGAATTTCAGTACACTTTGCATCTGACAATTTTTAACTATTTTGAAACATGCATAATCTGCTACATTTTAATTCAAGACTTAGCTGTCGGTGTACATCTTGTGATCTCTTGTATTGTATTGTTTGCTGGATTTCCTGTATCACTAATGATCTTTTCTCTATGCATTTCTCGCGGCTCGACTGTCACAAGGCAGAAGAACAATGTCCAAAAATGTTTTAATCTAGTGCCATCAAGTGTTTTCATTCTGTTCCAGACTGTTTTATTCCACATGCTGCAATTTAGAAGTATTAACATAACAAAATTACTTAATCTACATAATCTCGCTTGTTCAAGTGTTAAATATAGACAAAAGTAACACAATATTAGTTATTTGATTTTTAATGACCCCCTACAGAAATATGTGGGGTCTGCACGATTTATATGGGTCAAGACATGAGAAGAGTCCCTCGAGAACTTCACACAATTATCACACAACTAGATTTAGAACTCAAGTATAGCTGTATACCCAAACAAATCTTAATAGAATTTTATGTTTTCAAAAGCGTGCTTGTAGAATAATCCTTGACTATGATGTTCAAACCCAGTAATCGACGTCATCAGCAGGTGCACAAGATGATCATATGTAACGAAGATTTGTCTCGACTCGTTAAGTAAACACATGCATTTCAGCTCTAATTCTCAGTCCATAAAGATATAATTATGCCTGAAGTATTGCAATCAATGGTAAAAAGACATGGTTAATATTCACTTCTGCTAATACTTAGCGAATTGAGAGCAGAATCAAAAAAAGTTATTTTAGCGAGATGATTCTTAGCAGAGTTTTTCATTTTTATATTTCGTTAAGTATTAGCAGAAGTGAATATTAACCGAGTCTTTTTACCATTGATTGGGATACTTTTTATATCTTTATGGACTGAGAATTAGAGCTGAAATGCGTGTGTTTACCTACCGAGTCGAGACAAATCTTCGTTACGGATGATCATCTCGTGCACCTGCTGATGACGTCGATTACTGGGCTTGATGTTAATGATGTATTACAAATGTATTACAAAGTATAAATGATTTAAAAATTACATCTGTTTTCGAACGCATTACTTTAAGAACTTCAAAACTTATGTACAAGTTTCTCAATCCTCATTACCTTCTTATTCAAAAGAAAACTTGTAAATGATGATAATCAGAGATACCTCCGTTGCGGTCTCTATCATCTCACAATTTTATTATTCATAAGCCGCGCAAAGAACTGTTTGAAAAAATTATTGCATATTCAGGACCAATTGTATGGAATAATCCAGGGTCTTCCACAGGCCATTTAAGCATAGCGCACCCGCTACTCCTAAATTCCAAAATGGAATGTCCCGCTATGCCTTAATTGTGCCGCTATCCTTTGACCTTAATGCGCTATCCCTTCAATTTCCTAAATTGTGTATGCAGTCAAGTGACTCCTGTATGGATCGATAAAGTGGGTCAGTATCAACAGCTGTGAAATACACATATGTAAAGACCACATTGGATTAAAAGTTAGTGGCATGTTGTTTATTGTTTTGGGCAGACGTTTGAGATAAGATTAGACGATGCTGTTTCAGGCAATTGAGTCCAGTTAGGGATAAATGATTTAATTGGTGTAATTAAGCAGAATGATAATGAAGGGCGCCTATATTGGATTTCTGGACTGTAGCAGTGTTTTGGAGAGTAACCGGAATCGTGAAATAATTATGGTAAGTAATTGAATTGTTTTATTGTCTGTCTGGTTTTTTTTAACAATTAGTTATGTCTCAAATAATTGTTACTTTACTTAATAAAAACAGGTCTTGATACAGTCTTCTTCGCATTGTGTTTATAAAATGTATTCGGTGCATTTGATTTCATAGTGAATTGAATTATGGATAAATGTGTTACTAGGACAGTCACACTTAGTGTTAAAAGAGTTTGTGATTTAAATGAGTTAAATTCTTATTTGGAGTTGCATGTACATCATTATTAACAGATCATGACAATATTCATATTTACATATTTTTTATATTAACTGTGCAATAAAAACACTTTTTCTTTTTAGATCGTGAGAGGGGTTTCTCTACACTGAAGAGGGTGAAGTGCCACCTGTCACCTGTCGAACAACGCCTCTAAACAGCCTTCTCTTAATCTGCATGGATGGTCCAACTCTGGATGATTTTGATTTTGACAGAGCTGTAGAGGACTGGCACTCACAGAGAACAAGGAGGTCGTCACTGTGTTGATGAGTTAAATAATAATGTGTTGAGAATGGGACTCGGAGTGATGCAGTTAATGTTAACTGTATGACTGATTGTTGTTTTTATTGATAAATAGATGAATAAAACAATAAATACACCGTACATCAAAATATTTTATTTTTTTTATTATTATTTTATTTCATTTCTTAATATGATACTAGATATATGCCAAATCTCGTCTATCCACTGGTCAGTAAAAAAAAAAAGAGGCCCAAGAGGGCCTGTGGACGCTCTACTGGCTCAAGATAAAGTTGATATATAAGTGGCCATAAGTCTCAAAAATCATTCAACCAGAACATGGCAATGACAGGTGCAACTAGGCTAAGTGCTGATCATCCATGCCAAGATTCGCTGAAATCTGGCAAAGAGTTCAGAAGAGACTAATGCTGGACAAAGTTTGTGTATTAAAACATTTAAAGGGTCACAACTCTGCCAAAAATCATTCAACTGAAATATGGCGATGATATGCACAACTAGGCTTGATACTGATCATTCTTGTCAAGTTTCGTCTGTATCCAGCCAGGGGTACAGAACTAGCCCAGAAAAAAATTGTGGTATCAAAATCCTTTAAAGGGCCATAACTCCGCCAAATATCTGTAAACCGCAACTAGGCTTGGTGCCGATCATCCCTGCAAATTTTCATTGAAATCTGGCGAGGGGTTCAGGAGAAGTACATCAGAACAAAGTTTGTGTATTAAAACCTTTAAAGGGCCATAACTCTGCCAAAAATCATTCAACCGGAACACGGCGATGATTTGCACAACTAGACATAGAATTGATCATCCCTAAAAAGTTTCGTTTAATCCAGCCAGAGGTTCAAGAGAACTAGTCAGAACAAAGTTTGTGTATTAAAACCTTTAAAGGGCTAAAACTCCGCCAAAAGCATTCAACTGGAACACGGTGACTATGTACAACTAGGCTTGGTACTGATCATCCCTGCAAAGTTTCAATGAAATCCGGCCAAATGAAGGCCCTTTCGTCTTAATGAGGCCAAGATATAGCATATTTCAGAAAATCAAGGGCCATGACTCTGATGTAAATGGTCCAATCTGGATGTTTTTCAAACTTGTCCAAGCTTTCATTGATATTAACAATCTGGTAAAGTTTCTTAAAGATCGGATGAAAGATGAAGGCCTTATCGTCTTAATGAGGCAAAATATAGGATTTTTAACTATATCAAGGGCCATAACTCCACTGTTACTGGTCCGATCTGGATGGTTTTCGAACTTGACCGAGCTGTCACTGATGTTAACAATCTAGTAAAGTTTCATAAAGATAGCATGAAAAATGAAGGCCCTATCGTCTTAACGAGGCAAAGTATAGCATTTTTAACTAAATCAAGGGCCATAACTCATCTGTTACTGGTCCGATCTGGCTGGTTTTCAAAATTGTCTGAGCTGTCATTGATAGAAACAATCAGGTAACGTTTTGTAAAGATCAGATGAAAGATGAAGGCCCAATCGAATAAACAAGGCAAAATATAGCAATTTCAACTAAAACTCATCTGTTACTGGTCCAATCTGGCTGGTTTTCGAAATTGTCTGATCTGTCATTGATATAAACAATCAGGTAAAGTTTTGTAAAGATCAGATGAAAGTTGAAGGCCTAACGAATTAACGAGGCAAAATATAGCATTTTTAACTAAATCAAGGGCCATAACTCTGCTGTTACTGGTCCGATCTGACTGATCTTCGAAATGTCCAAGCTTTCATTTATATAAACAATCTGGTAAAGTTTGGTAAAGATCGAATGAAAGATAAAGGCCCTATCGTCTTAACGAGGCAAAATATAGCATTTTTAACTAAATCAAGGGCCGTAACTCTGCTGTTAATGGTCCGATCCTGCTAGTTTTCGACCTAGTTCTAGCTCTCATTTATATAAACAATCTGGTAAAGTTTGGTAAAGATTGGATGAAAGATGAAGGCCCTATCATCTTAATGAGACCAAATATAGCAATTTTAACTAAATCAAGGGCAATAACTCCGCTGTTAATGGTCCGATCTAGCTGGTTTTCGAACTTGTCCGAGCTTTCATTGATATTAACAATCTGTGCAAGTTTGGTAAAGATCAAATAATAAATGAAGGTGGTAGAGTGTTCACAAGGCTTAATATGGCATTTTTCAGCAAAACAAGGGCCATAACTCCGGTGAAATTATTTCGATCTTGCCAGTTTTCGAACTTGTCCGAGCTTTCATTGATATAAAGACACTGGCAAAGTTAAGTAAAGGTCCGATTAATATTGAAGGCCCTAGAGTGTTCACAAGGCAGAAAATAGCATTTTTCAGAAAAGACAAGGGCCATAACTCCGGTGTTACTGAACCAATTTAGCTGATTTTCGAACTTGTCGAAGCTATCATTGGTATTAACTATCTGTACAAGATTGGTAATGATCAAATAATAAATGAAGGTGTTAGAGCGTTCACAAGGCAGAAAATGGCAATTTTCAGAAAAAACAAGGGCCATAACTCCGGTGAAATTTATCCGATCCGACTGGTTTTCGAACTTGTCCGAGCTTTCATTGATAGAAAGACACTGGCAAAGTTTAGTAAAGATTCAATTAATAATGAAGGCCCTAGAGTGTTCACAAGGCAAAAGTTAACAGACGGACGACGGACATATGGACGACGGACAACTCGCCATCCCATAAGCTCTGCTGGCCTTCGGCCAGTAGAGCTAAAAATCAGTGCAAGAAGGGGGGCACCCCCTTCCCACGCCCATCCCCGTTCGTCAAACGCGCAAAACCCCCTACTCCTATAAAAATTCCTGTGGAAGACCCTGTAATCTGCCGACGACCTAAAACAGTCTAAAAATCTAAGCACCTTCCACAACGATTGTATAAAGTTCATAAAAAATAAATGAACTTACCCTCAGTTAAATCTAAAAACAATGTGCCATTTATTTCTTATTTAATGGTTTTGGGAGAACATTGTATGAAAGTGTTATTGTTTATAATTGCAATGTTATGCTATTCTTTGTAATTGCTAAACTGAGTCTAAAATGAAATGTGCCTTAAACTTTGCAACATTGTTAGATGTAAAAAAAAAAAAATGTGATAACAAGAGTATCTTAATAAACAACTTTTACGAGTATAACTATCTTACTATACTTTGACATAATTATGTGTCTTTTACTTTAAATCAGCATTAATATTGTATTCAACATGAAAAAATCTTATACATTAGTAATTATAAAAAAATATATCTGTTTTTCTCATTCTGGAAGAGCCTCAGGTTTTAGATCACTTTCTCCTGCATAAATTGAAACAATCTTGAACCATCTAAATTATTTACCATATCAAATGTGCACATTTTCTTTTTAGCTTCAGTATTTGTATATGATTTATATGATGCATGTCTGTTCAAATTTAATTGTCAACTTTATTTTCGTTTTCTTCCTTTGTTTATATTGTAAACGTGTAAATATGTAAATTAGAGGGCCACATGGAAGATTAGTTCTCAAACTAAATGTGTTACCCTCAATAAATAAAGTCTATTAATATTATTATTACTATTAATGTATACATGAAACATCCAATTTATGTGTTTACACTTTTACCTCGTTATTTCTATCCTTGGATAATACATAAAACTGGTTTTATCATCACTACATAAAATAAACGAATTACTTACTTCATTAATTTAAACTAAATTAAGAGAATGATACAGATAAAGTGTTTTCTCTCATCTCAAAAGCAATGAATGGATGCTGACTGGATGGGTGAAGTTAAGTACTAAATTCCCCTTCCATACATTTGAAACAGAGACTAAATTATGTTCAGGCCAAAAAAAATATAGTGATGTTTCCTGTTACATGCCAAAACCAAGAGAGCCAAGAGGGCCTGTAGACGCTCTACTGTGTAAAGATGTCATACTTAGCCTTTTCCTATATAAACTTTTGGTCGCCATGGCCGCCATTTTGATTATTGCAAGAAAACAAAAAACACAAACTTAATAGATGACAACCATTGTGATAAAGTTTAAACAAAATCCCTCAAAAGGTTTCAGAGAAGTTTTCATATTTAACCTTTTCCTATATAACTCTATGTAAACCTTGTGTGACCATGGCAACCATTTTGATTATTCGATGATAACAAAAAACACAAATTTGATAGAGGCCAACCCAAGGAACATATACATGTTATTTCACTTGAATGGAATAAGTGGTTTCGTAGATTTCGTTTGAAATCTCTTTAAATTTGACCTAATTTTAGCCATGGTGGCCATTTTGGATGACTGAGGCGCACTATCCCAAAGATCATTGTGATAAAGTTTCAACAAAATCCTTCAATTTTACCCTTTTCCTATATAACTCTATGTAAACTTTGGGTCGTCAGGCGGCCATTTTGATTATTCGACGATAACAAAAAACACAAATTTGATAGAGGCCAACCCAAGGAACATGTATATGATATTTCACTGAAATGAACTAAGTGGTTTTGGAGAAGATGTCGTTTTAAATATCTTTAAATTTGACCTAATGTTAGCCATGGTGGCCATTTTGGATGACTGACGGCTGCGAAAAACAAAAATCTGAGGAGGACTATCCCAAAGATCATTGTGATTAAGTTTCATCAAAATCCTTCAACCTGTTTGAGATAGGTAATTTTTAGCCTTTTATTATAACTTTTATGTAAACTTTGGGTTGACGTGGTGGCCATTTTGATTATTTGACAATAACGAAAAACACAAACTTGATAGAGGCCAACCCAAGGAACATGTTTATGATATTTCACAAGAATGGAATAAGTGTTTTTGGAGGACACGTTGTTTGAAATTTCCTTAAATTTGACCTAGTTTTAGACATGGCGGCCATCTTGGATGACTGGCGGCCGCAAAAAACACAAATCTGAGAGGGACTATCCCAAATATCATGGTGATAAAGTTTCATCAAAATCCTTCAAGCATTTTCAGAGAAAATGTCAACCTTTTCCAATATAACTCTATGTAAACTTTGAGTCGCCGTGGTGGCCATTTTGATTATTCAACAATAACGAAAAACACAAACTTGACAAAGGCCAACCCAAGGAACATGTATATGATATTTCACAAGAATGGAATAAGTTTCGGAGCAGATGTCGTTTGCAATTTCCTTAAATTTGACCTAATTTTAGCCATGGTGGCCATCTTGGATGATTTCCGGTCGCGAAAAACACAAATCTGAGGAGGACTATCCTAAAGGTCATTGTAATGAAGTTTCATCCAAATCCTTCAAGCGGTTTCAAAACATGTCATTTTTAGCCTTTTCCTATATAACTCTATGTAAATTTTGAGTCGCCGTGGAGGCCATTTTGATTATTCGATGATAACGAAAAACATAAACTTGATAGAGGCCAACCCAAGCAACATACTAATGGTATTTCACAATAATGGAATAAGTGGTTTCGGAGATGTTTGAAATTTCCTTAAATTTGACCTAGTTTTAGCCATGGTGGCCATCTTGGATGACTGGCGGCCATGAAAAACACAAATCTGAGAGGGGCCCTCCCAAGTAACATTGTGAGGAAGATTCATCAAAATCCTTCAAGCAGTTTCAGAGGATATGTCGATTTTATAAAATTGATAACAGACAGACGGACAGACGACGGACGAAAAGTGATCGCATAAGCCCTCATGGCCTTTGGCCAGTAGAGCTAAAAACGTGTCGGTAGGTCAGATTTCTTTTTTGTAAGACCTCAATACAAGTGTTTCAAATGATATATAAAAACAGCACTGTCACAATTAAAGTTGCATGAAACAAAAATAGAGAGCTGCAGAAACTCTATCATCATAAAATATCAAGGATTTCGGGAAAACTCCCAAATTTCTACACCCAAATCGTCTTACATGTAGCTGTGTCATCGTCATGGTTTTTTTACCATTATGAAAAAATATAATACCCGTTATTAAAAAAGACGGTCCAGAGGAAAAAATCACGTTCGGTCGTATAACAGGAAACAAACCTTTTTTTAGGCCTTAGAATAAGTGGATTTCGTCACAATTTTTACAACTGAACTGTGAACATGCATTAATTTATACTACACCACTACAGATATTGGCCTATATACTTACTAAATCATGCTAGAGTTTGGTGCACCCTAGAACCGGTTTAAACCCCCAGTGGCCTACTTTGCCACTGACCGTTCCAAGGCGGTAGCCCTATTGTCAACCCTTTTGTGTTTGTGATGTTGTTTGCCTTCTTGTTTGTCTGTTTGTGTGTTTGTTTCTGTGTTTTGTGGTTGACTGTCCTCCTTGAATGATACGTTCTCTGTCCGATCTTTTTATATTTCTAGCCTGTTGCATAGTTGGTATGTCCTTTCAATATTATCAGGAGGGAAACAAATTTTCAGGATCCCAACATCACTTGAATAGTTGTTTTATTAGTCGACGGTGGCTCCTGATGGATATGTAAAAGTGAAGTATGTCTGTAAATGACATCTGTCTGGCATGAATTAAGGGTCCTCCTGGTGGACAGGTAAGAGGCAAATGTGTCCTTGGATGCCACCACTTTATCAGGATGATTTTAAAAGTTGTCTCCGCAAATGGTGTAGTTTCCTGATGGAAAGGCAAGATGAAAGATTCGTTCCTGAATGATGTCGCTCTGGGAGGATGGTTTAGTGTTGTTCCAATTAATCGATTTGATCAATCATCGATCAGTTAAGCCTTTAGTTTGATTAATAAATTACAATTTTTCACAATCAACTTTTCTCTGTTGTTAAAAATGTTGGCTTAAATTATTTCATTCTCTTGTACTAAAATTTTACAATTTTCCAATATGTACCAGTAATCACGTATGATATCTCTAGGGGGTATCACAACTTATACTTCAAATAAATGCTGGTCAGTTTCATTCAGCTGCTTTATTACCAGAAAATAATTGAAATGTATTTCTTTTCTTTAATATTAATACAATCTGAAAAAGGATTACACCTGTGTCATATTTATCAGCAATGTTTAATCAATTAATCATCGGTCGGTTAAATATTCTGATGATCGATCATGGATTTTCAGTCGAATCCCAACACTAATTATCTTCACAAATAGTGCAAGCTGGTGAACTGGTTAAAGGGAAGGGTATCCCTGGGGGACAGCGACACTCTTGACAGATGGTATGGTGCCTCCTGGTGGACTGGTAAAAAGGAAGAAGTCAAGACTCATTGGAGATCAGATTACGCCAACAAGGTTCTCACATTACATGATGGCGCCTACTGCCGGACAGGTAAGAGGGTATTCCCTGGAGGACATCACTATGGCAGAATTGTATAAGGGTTGAGGAAAGTTTGTTCCTAGACCTCACCCTGGCAGGATGGTATTAAGAGTTGTCTTCTCTTCAAATGATGGTGCCTCCTTCTACCAGGTATGAAGCAATGTTATTTTTGGATGTCACTTGGGCAGAATGGTGTTAAGTACTCCTCAACGCTGATTATTCCCCTCCTTGTGGACAGGTAAGAGAATCACTTTAGTACTTAAATCAGTATAGATGATGCCCTGGTTGAAGGCAAGCCAACCAAGCAGTGACAGACTGAAAGAACAAAAGAAAAACAATATCAAACAAGAGGTCAATGACCTTGAAGCTCTACCGATAAATTTTGATAGCTAGCTCAGTCATGGGAACCTGTGAAGTTTTATGGAAATCGGACCAGCACTTTCAGAGTAATAGTCCAGGCCTTTTTTGGGAAAAGGGCCCTTGTGGAAATTGGGAAATATTGCTATCGACAAAATATAGGACTTGGGAATTTTCATAAAAAAATATTTCAGCAAAACACGTCATTTTTTAATTATTTTTTTCCTGATTTTGTTGCAATAATATTTACTATAATATGCCATGTTTGTTGTCTGTTTACCTGCTTTACATTCGCTACGAATATAGCGCACTGAGAACCATATATGTTATCCTACGACGGTATATAAAATATCAGCTATTTTCGATATGCGGACCCATCTGATAATTATTTACTATTACTTACGCAGAGTTTGATGACACAATTAATCGGAGTGGAAATCAGTTACGCGAAAAAAGATTGGCGTATTTAAACCACGATACTTCTCGTACAAAAACTCGTATCTTTTTCTAGGATACAGTAAATTTTGTCCGTAATTAATCAGTAAGTTTAGAGAGAAATGTTAAAATTTCTATTTTTGGAAGTTGTAAACAAGAAAATACAATATTTCATGGATATTTTACAAGGCGACGATGCGGTTTACATGGCAGTTCTATTATCTGTTTTACAGCGACCGAACATTTCTATTCATGTAATAATGCTGAATACTATATTATTTCGTCACTGACTCAGTTTTACTAGTCTGCTATTTATTTTTTAAATACATCTATGGTATCTTTGGTCAGAAATAATGAACAAAAATATGTAAAGAATCAAAATTAATAAACCTGTTGTGAGTGCCACTTGAAAAATGCATCGGAAGACCCGTATTATGGATATTTATGGCATTGAAAATGGAACGCTTTTAATACCTCTGAAAATGGACAACAACAAGAGGTCAATGACCTTGAAGCTCTACTGATTGATTTTGATTTCAGGAAGTAGTCGCTACAGACTTGTTTTTTGAAAAATTATTTTTAGCCGTGGCGGCCATCTTGAATTTCCGGCCGCCCTGAAATTTTGCTAGGATCAATAAGACATCAAGAGCAACATTCCTGTGAAGTTTCATGAAAATCCGTCAAGTAGTTTCACAGGAATAGTCGCTACAAGTTTTCATTATATAACTCTATGTAAACAAAGATGGCCGCTGACAGCCATGTTTAACGTCGAATCAAAATAATGTTTGACTCTGATAACCATCATGTCATGCTGATCATTTTACAAAAAGTCCCATATCAATATCACTTATAGTTTTCAAGACGTAGTCGCTACAAACTTCTTTTTTAAAAAATCTAATTTTAGCTATGGCGGCCATCTTGAATTTCTGGCCGATCTGAAATTTTGCTAGGATCAATTAAACATTAAGAGCAACATTCCTGTAAAGTTTCATGAAAATCTGCCAAGTAGTTTCAAAGGATTAGTCGCTACAAGTTTTTACTATATAACTCTATGTAAACAAAGATGGCTGCTGGCAGCCATGTTTAACGTTGAATCAAAACAATTTTTGACAAGGACCAACATCATGTCATGCTGATCATTTCACAAAAAGTCCAATATCAATATCACTTATAGTCTTCAAGTAGTAGTCGCTACAAACTTGTATTTTGAAAATCTATTTTTAGCCATGGCAGCCATCTTGAATTTCCGGGCGACCTGAAATTTTGCTAGGATCAATTAGACATCAAGAGCAACATTCCTGTTAAGTTTCATGAAAATCCGTCAAGTAGTTTCAGAGAAGTAGTCGCTACAAGTTTTCATCATATAACTCTATGTAAACAAAGATGGCCACTGGCAGCAATGTTTAATGTTGAATCAAAATAATGTTTGACTCTGATAACCATCATGTCATGCTGATCATTTTACAAAAAGTCCCATATCAATATCACTTATAGTTTTCAAGACGTAGTCGCAACAAACTTCTTTTTTAAAAATCTATTTTTAGCTGTGGTGGCCATCTTGAATTTCTGGCCGATCTGAAATTTTGCTAGGATCAATTAGACATTAGGAGCAACATTCCTGTAAAGTTTCATGAAAATCTGTCAAGCAGTTTCTACTATATAACTGTATGTAAACAAAGATGGCCGCTGGCAGCCATGTTTAACGTTGAATCAAAACGATTTTTGACAAGGACCAACATTATGTCATGCTGATCATTTTAGAAAAAGTCCCATATCAATATCACTTATAGTTTTCAAGAAGTAGTCGCTACAACCTTGTATTTTGAAAATTTATTTTTAGCCGTGGCGGCCATCTTGAATTTCCGGCCGACCTGAAATTTTGCTAGGATCAATAAGACATCAAGAGCAACATTCCTGTGAAGTTTCATGAAAATCCGTCAAGTAGTTTCAGAGGAGTAGTCGCTACAAGTTTTCATTATATAACTCTATGTAAACAAAGATGGCCGCTGGCAGCCATGTTTAAAGTCGAATCAAAACGATTTTCGACAAGGACCAACATCATGTCATGCTGATCATTTTAGAAAAAGTCCCATATCAATATCACTTATAGTTTTCATGAAGAAGTCGCTACAAACTTGTTTTTTAAAAACCTATTTTTAGATCTGGCTGCCATCTTGGATTTCACATCAACATGAATTTTTGCTAGGATCAACTAGACTTCATGGGCAACATTTCTGTAAAGTTTCATGAAAATCCATTCAGTAGTTTCAGAGGAGAAGTCGCTACAAAAAAAAGTTTACGGACAGACGGACGACGGACGCAGCACCATGGCATAAGCTCTGCTGATCTCTGATCAGTAGAGCTAAAAATGAACAAAACTTGCGACAGACTACACGAAAAACTTTTCCCGGTGGGCCAGTGAAGTTCAAAATATTGCTGGCCCGGCTGAAATGTTGCTGGCCCGAATACAATTTACATTACAGCATACGTGTATGTATTTTACTGGCCCAAATACAACCAAACAGGACAAAGTCAAGCGATCCTATAATGTATAATTGTATTTATTGTTTTTAATTTATGATAATAAATGATTGGTAATGGGAGGTAGGGACCTACTGGCCTGGTATTTTTTACCCTCGCCTTCCTCTCCCCATCCCGGCCAATTGACACCCTACTCCACCCCCACCCCCACTACCACCCACCCCACCTTATTCAACAGCCCCCGCACCTCCAACCCAAATATGTTAAGGTTTAAATATCCTGTTATACGGAAGATCAGGTCGCGCAAATGACACTAGCTTAACCCTTTAACCCTTATGCCGGCCGGATCCGGCCTATACTGACTCGCCCTTATCCCGGCCGAATCCGGCCTCTACGCGCTCGCCCTTATGCCGGCCGTAACCGGCCTTGCATTAGACCATCCCAAACAAGCACCTGTTTTGCACATAGAATAAATTTCACACAAATTGACGATCAAATCTTGGAAAAATTCAAATTTTTGATGATTTTACGGCGAAATGAAGTTGGGAAGAAATATTTGAACAGAAAACTTTCAGAACTTGGTGATTGAAGTTATTCGACGATCGAAATAATGGGATTCTCGGCAAATAAAGTGCAGGAATTGTTGATTGAAGTGACGATATTTTCCGATAGTAACTTTGTTCGGAAGAAAAGTCGCTAATTTACTACGACAAAAGAAAGAAAATAAATCGGCTTGAAAATACCTATTTGAGTGTTATAAAAAGACTCATGACATTCAAGTTTGAAAACTATAGACACTCAAGTATAAACCTTATGGGAAGAGACGTTCCTATGCTACTTTTGTTTTGAACTTTGTCTGCTAAGTTATGTTACCATATCTGTAGTAAAATGGATATGCAGATATACAAATATGAAGCCCAGAAAAATGAAACTCCCCCAGATTCATAATGGGTTTACTACAAAGACGGTCGGAAGAGAAGGACATATCTGAATAGTTTCCTCATTTGTCACTTGGCATTATAACTTGGCATATATGTTCCAGCCCATAAATGGTTCTGAAGAGAGGACAATTTGGCCTTACTTGGTATGAAAATAATGTTTCGATATTTCCAACATATTTTAAAAAATAATAAACATTTTAAAACATAATATATCTTCGAAAAATGTCGCCCAATTGCCACGATTGCACGACAACTTTTTTTTTTAAAACTACATAAAATTTGATTTATAAAAGACTGTAAATATAAATAATCTTGTTATATATATGGAATATTTAAATATTTATAACACTAAAATAAAATTGTAAAGAATGGCACAATGATTACGGGATACTTTATTATAAGCCAACACTCAGCACATATAAGAAAATTTTATTTTGTTTATTTTCAACTGTTGGTATTTTCCCCCCAGAAACTCCTTCTTTGACAACAATTAAGCTGGTACAAGAAGTTGCAGCAGTTCTGTTCACTTGGATACCAATGACGGTGTGTGATGCCTCCATGGCCCGTCTTCAAACTGTGTCAACTTTTGGAGACAATGTGACAGACCGGTTTGGTGACAGTCACTTCTTACCTGGCGTTGACGTTTCCTGTTCATTGGTGTATTTAAAAAGTGTTTTTTGCAAAAGAAAACTAAACAAAGTGACTTAGAATGTCTAACAAAAAATAATTCAATACAAAATTCAAATGGAATAAGAAAAGTATGACCTGAAGTTGGAAAGCTCTTGTCATTTTCTTGGATTGAAGGTGTTTGTCAGGGGTGTGTCTTATTGCCCATGTGTATTGAATAATAATGGGGAAAAGCATATGTAAATGTACATCAGTGTTAGGGTTAGTATTATACACATGAATTTATATGGAATTATGAGTGAATCTGTATATAACAGACAAACAATAAAAAAAACATTTATAAATTTAGTGGAAATATTATACTATTTTACTAAAATTAGTGATAAAAACTGGATTTTTGTTGGACTTAATTGGAATAAAAGAACAATACAACACCTGTATGTAGGTTTTTTATTTACCCACATTTCACAATTTGTTTTATTAAAATATTCCTATTTTTGCATGAGTTATGGCATGTTTACTAAAATCACCTTGTTGCATTATCTGTAATTTTGCCTCAGCAGCAGATTAATGTAAGGAAATGGACACAGTGTGATCACTGATAAGATAAGGAGATTGATCTTCTGTAAGCACTGGTTATCTAAGGGGTAAAGGGTTAAGTCAGCTTGGAGCTCCCGGTTTGTTTACTACTAAAGAACCGGTGTCCTCTGAAGGTCATTATGTGTAGTGTCTGGTTACCGACTCAAGATAAATAACTGCCTTGGCATTCTGGTAACGGGGAACCAGATAGAAAGTTTGGACCGTTCGCGCCAATGCAGTTCGTCCACGTCGGATCTTTTGTCTGAATGCACATGTATACAAAATGTTAAGGTTTAACTTGAAAATGTTACTAATATTATAATTGCGTAACGTTATCCAGGATATTTATTCCCTTATCCACCGATACTTTTAATAAATCGGTATACCTAAATGCATGAACTTTTAATTTGGCGAACACTCAAGGTACTAAGTGATTGGGACGAACGACTTCGGTGACTAAACGCCAGATAGACTGGTATACTGAAATGATAAAACAATGCCGTCAGAAGTGTGTGTAATCTTGTAAAATATGCGCGTATACCAGCTGAAATCAAGTAAATAATTGAAATGTGTTTTCCGATCTCATAGGTGAAAAATTGTACTGGCCCACAACACCTGCCAGCTTATGATTTTTACAGGCCCGACACATATTTTGCTTGCCTCGGGCATAGGACCAGTGGCTTAATTCGAAGACTGTTGTGATCAACAGAACTGCATTAAAAGTTTTAAATACGATCTGTTTAGAAATGTATATATATGTACTCATTATATATATATATCAATCATACAAACTTTGAACTGAAAATAGTATGTGTGCTTTAGCACGAGTGAAAATATTTGAAAAAAATATATAATATTCATAATTTTGATAGAGCATCATCAATAAAACTGACCAATCAGTGACCAGAAATAAGACCTACCTAATTCATTCTGGTAGGTGATAAACTCGGTCTTTATCCTTGATGTTCAACCAAGTTTACTGTTAAAATTAAGGTATCTACAATGTGGTTCTTTTAAAACCCTGCATATTTCATGCACATTCATGCAAACTGATTCAACATACATATCTTTCAAAATCAAAACCTTGAACATTATCATCTTTTTACTTGGTCAAAGATTTTTATTTTACTATAGAACCTAAGGATAAAAACCGAGTAACACAAATGTTATCACCTACTGAAAATAAGATAAAATCTCAACATCTCTGCAACGAAAATTTATGAATAGAAAAAATCTAATATGCCAAAACAACGACGTCAACAACAGACAGTTGCACGACAGTCGGTACAAGAATATTCCATTAACAGACAGACTCTGTAAACTTTGTGATACTAATCAAATTGAAAGTGAAATTCATTTTATGTTGGAATGTCCAAAATATGCTACAGTAAGAAATGAATTTACAACAGAGATCTCTAAAACATGTAAAAATTTCAATACTTTATCATACAAAAATCAGTTTGCTTTCTTGTTATGTAATGAAGACGAATATATAATCAATAGAACAGCAGGATTTATTTACACCTGTTATACCATGAGATTTAATCATTTGAACTGTAATATAAGTAACAAAACAGGTCTGTCATGTTAGTGTTATAAATCATGGATTTTTCATAAATATAATGTGCACTTAATAACTGTAAGAACTTGTTGAAGTTCTTGAATTGAATTGATAAACTGTTATTGTTCTTTTATGCCTTATCTAATTAGTTGTTTACTTATGTTAATTGTGTTGTATAATCAGAATTAAGCTTATGTTATTTTATAACCTCATATATGTCAACATTATTATGTGATTACTATGCCAGTGATGGCCCATGATTGGAAATAAAATATATTCTATTCTATTCTATTCTACTGTCATTTTGAGTGAAAATATATTATATTTTCATATGTTCATTATAAACAATGAAAATATAAGGTTTTATTTTAATCATAAAATCCACTATTTCACTGGAAAGTATATAATAAAACCTTTTATTTTCACCTACTGAATATCTCAACATCTCGGAAATGAATTGTAATGTGTAAGCACTAGCCCACACTCCGGTTATGTTGGTCTGAAATTAGTTCAGCCCGACAAAATATAATTACGATACGTTTACGAAATCTCTTTACACAATTTACAAAAAAAAAACGTATATAAAATCTCATTCAATTGGAAAAATATGGATTTTTTAATGTTCTCATGAAGACTGGAAAAAGGGAAAATCAAGATGGCGGCAAAATATATCCTCGAGGCTCGACGTCGGCCCGAACAAGCGCCCAAGTCTCTGTATATAAATGTATTATTGTCTATTCCAAAAATTTAAAGTTTAGTAAAATAAGATCATTTTTCTTGTGACAACAGCTGTTAACTGAATGAAAACGAAAATGAACATATCCAACATACATTTCTCGACTCACGACCGTCAGAATTGCCAGATCCGTGACATCATCGCACTTTAAATTGGTAAATGGCGTAATTGTATACAAGGGGCGTAACTCTGACAAAATATAAAACTTTATCTATCTGTATATACTGCTATACTCCCCTCGCGGGTATTTTAAGCATGTAGCTTTGTCCATCGTATACCTCTTCCGCTATTGAATGTTGTTTAACGGCTCATCATACATAGGAATCTGGTTATTTAACGTGCTCGGAGGATAGACCGATATTTCACGTACGCATGAACTTTCATTTGTAACTGTATAGAAATTGTCATTTCTTAAAGGGAATGTAGCTACACAACCAAACAAGCTCTGTTATTGAGAGTTCTGAAAAACTTGGGAAAAGGTGAAAGAATTATCAATATCGGATGATAAACAAAACAGATATGACCATTTTAAAGGTTGTTAAAACGGATATGGGAGTCGCCATTTTGAGAACTATGACATCATAGTCCTATATTTAAAACTAAGAAAATCACTGCAATGCATGCAAATAATTTTACTGGTCATATACAGCATTATTGCCATTAAGTATTACATATTTTTCATACAGTTGCTGTCCTTTTTTCCCTACAAATCAGTAAATTTTCATATTTATAAATGTTCCATATATGGTCATTTAGAACCGTGATGTCTGGCCGCTTCCATATCCTTTTCAACAGAAACTTCAAATGATCATATCTTTTTTGTTTATCATCTGATTTTGATAATTCTTTCACCCTTATTCAAGTTTTAAAGAACTCTCAGTAATAAAGATGGTTTGGCTGTGTCGCTACATTCCCTTTAACTCAACAGTCTGCAAATGGTCTCAATCCTCTAATTAAAGACATTTATGTTCGAAATGCAGGTCTTTTCACACAAAAAATGTCAACAAATGTTATTTAAAAAGTCCGCTTATGGCCTATTTTATAATACTTCCTGTTGTTGTTATAGTTTTGCTGAAATGTTTAACTGAAGAGAAAATAAAGAAAGAGATTTTACAGTTGTATATCTACTCTGGGACGAATATAGGGACCTGATATACTGTACCAATACTGTGCTTGGGGATGTGGGGTGGCGGGGGGGTGTGTGGTTGGGGGGGGGGGGGGGGGGGGGGGGGGGGAACGATCTACACATCAAGATGTATGAGAAAAAAAACTCGAGTACACAAAACACATGTAGATTCTGCCTCTCCAATACATATTCCAGAAAATCTGAGGTCAAACAAGCATAAGCCTTTAGTCCACCAACCATAAGCCTTCAGAGAAGCAGAATCCCACAAGGAAAAGGGGCCCGTGAGTTGACACCTTCAATATTAAATATACAAGTGCCACTTACATGGCAGGAATTAACATATATGTCAAAAAAAGGTGTTACGGTTTACAATGTTTGTTTGAATGTTGTTTACGTGATTTTTTAACACATTTTAGACCATATATGACGGTCGATTTTATTTTTGATTTTTCCCGCCATCCGTACGCAAACACGTAAGTATATTGATGAAAATAATGAATCTACAATCCCTGGCGGTGACCTAGTTAGCTTTCACTTTATGTGTAATGACATTGAAACAATGTGTGTAATGACATCCAAACAATGTCGCAGAAAGAAATCATAGAACAAATGGATCAGCAGACCTGCCAAATCTCAAGATTCTCCGGATTTTTCATTTGCTCTCCGGATCTCCGGTTTTAAGTGTACAATCTCCGGGTTTTCCATCAAAACTTATTTTTTTAAATAAAATGTTCATGATTTAACAGCTATATGTTCACAGTTTATCAGCTATTTCCTGTATTAGTCATGGTCTATTTCCTGTATTAGTCATGGTAGTCAGTGATACTTAGGAGAGTATTTACAAGTATCAATCAATGGGTGTCAGCAGTGTAATGCACTGACTGAATATACAATTAACACCTAAGGACATACGTTGTTCCTTCAGTAACGTAAAAACATACGCAATAGCAGCAATATATCACTGGCTTCTTTATTTGGTCAACCTAATTGAAATAGCAAGTTTAAGAAGCTAGTGAGTGGTATCCCCTTCTAATACTGTGGTATCACTATAACAGCTGCTTCCGTGCAGCACGATGATATAATTTGTTTAAGAGTTATGAAGACTTTGTATTTGTATTTAGCACGCATCTGTGTAGAGAATAGTATTTGATTTTCATAAAAAAAAAGTTGTGGTACACACTAAACATTGTCTTTCTTATCTAATTACAAAGTCCTCCCAAAAACACGTTTGTGCATGTTGAAGTATGCTAATCTATTATTTCCTATAACTATCGAACAATGCATCAGTATTACTTGCAAAAATATTGAAATTTAATTTCTAAGCCCTAATTTTCATTTTCATTTAAAAATGTTCTTTGCGCGTTTTAAATCTTAAATTGTACCACTTCTCCGTGGCCGAATGGTTAACGAATTGAATTGAATTGGGTTTTTAAGGCGCACCAACACATGAAAAGGTTATATGGTGCCTAACAGGCATGAACATGCCAGGCTCATCTTCCATGTACATCGAGATAAAATATGGAAAATGGGCCTAGAACATTCTCACCCTGAACTGCAGAGTTGCTGCAAATTCTTTCGTAGAAACTCCATTTACGCTGGAGCCACGTTTTTTGTTTTTCTGCCACTGCTCTTTTGATGCGAGCGAGATAGCACCTGAAACAATGCAGGGATCATGATGAAGACCTTTAATGAACATGAACAAAAAATGATAAAATGAACATGACTTTGGGGGGATTCTACCCCTCTGCCTACCCCTCCAAAGGGATCTGCAGTGGCCCTATTCTTTGCCCCGTGACCAAACGGGGGCACCCGGGAACCACACGGGGCGAATGGTTAACGAAGTTGCGTTGTAAACATTCGCCTCTCACCGATGAGAGTTCAAATCCCACTGGGAGCTGACTTTGTAAGTGAGGAAGTTTCGATTATTGCGGATGGCTGGAGGTGTACACTACTGGTTCTACCCAGGAAAAGTGTGTGGTCTGCCTCCACCACAAAAAAATCGACCGTCATGTATAACCTTACATGTGTTGAAAATGACGTAAATGACACTCAAATAAACAAACAAAATCTTAAATTTTAAAAACTTCAGGATTTTGTGTTAACAAGTTTTGGCAGGCCTGGATCAGTTACTTAATTGTTAGTCAAATTAATAAAGAGCAAATTTATTAACAAAACATAAAACGTCATTTCTCTTCTACACCCAAGATGATATTTAATAAGTTCTCACACCAAAATGATGTGCAAATATGTGACAACAGCAACAGCAACCTCTTCTTTAGACATGTTTAGTTAGTTATCCAGTAAGACTAAGATCTTTGCCTTTGTTTTTTTGCAAAACTTTAACGCTTTTACGCACACGGTTTTTAGCACGACTTTTCAGAAGAAAAAAATGAGCTATTCGTCTCACACCACAATTAATTTCCCTATAGAGTCCAACTGTAATGTTTTTGTTTGTGGCATAGAGATAACTGCAATTTACAACATGTACTAAATGCGGTTTTCTCCATTGTATAATATATACACATCATGCACAAAAAAAATATATAAAAAAATAGTGGTGCCCTCAGCTGAGTATAAAACAATACAGGATCAATATAGGCAAAACAAGCGAAATTACTATGTACAGCTGAAGCATTTATCCAGTAATATTCCGGTACATGTCGAGCTTTACTAACCACAATCAGAAATTGTTCGTCGTTTTCCGTGATAGGCAGTGTTTACAGGTTACGGAATTCGACGAGATAGTTCCGATTGCATTCGGTGATTAATCATCACAGAAATTATTTTATTGTTAAATCGCGTAAATCCATGTCAACAGATGTGTACGAAAATACAAAATATGTTCAAGCGCTAAATGAAGCCACGCACTGTATTTTATAATCTTCAGTATGGGTATAATTTAAATATAATGAGATATGATGACTATGGGCCTGCGGAACATGCTGTAGTCCTAACTGTCAATATATTACACCTTATCATCCCTTATTTTTAAATAGTTTTATCTTTATATATTTACATTAACTTTTAATTAATACTTAATTTCTTCATTTTTCATCAATTTTTGCGCACAATATGACCTATTTATGTGTCGACGTGCCGTAAAACACCATTCATTCATTCATTCAAAATCTAGTTTCTCTTTATAACCAGTTATATATACATATAATAATCTCAAAACTCGTATTCTCGTGATGGATGGGAAACGTTTTATTTAATCAACAGTTCGCTGTTGGATACAGCATAGATAAACTGTGAAATGTACGTATGGAGGCCGTATATATAATGATGCGTATATGAAACAAATAGACTGCTGTCTCGTCCGTTTCTCTGGTCGTTTGTATATGAAGTCCTGTACATGGTATGTCTATTTATACAGGATTCTTATAATACAATAATAACAGTGAAATTTCATTTGAAGACAAATCCTACGTAGTGTACAAAATCGAATCATTGGTACCTCTAATAATCAGTAATAATGAATACCATTTGGCTTAGTGAGGATTTCTTTATTTACACTGTCCCGTTTTATTGGGATGATAATATGTTTAACGTGAGGTTAGGTTTACCCTAAAACCTGGTTTAAATCCCCAGTGGCCATTTTGCCACTGACCGTTCCAAGGCAGGATCACTATTGTCAAACTGTTTAGGTTTGTGACGTCATATACCTTGCCTTTTATTTATCCTTGTAATTATTGTTTGTTTCCATGTGTGTTTATGGTTGACTGTGGTCCTTGAAAGCTACATTTCCTGTTCGACTTTTATATCTACTTTTAAAGTAGCTATCCCGCCAACATCAGGCATATTTTACATCATATGTGCACCGTTTCTAAACCTACTGACGAAGACGTACATATATAACTTATATATTTTGAGAATGCAAACTCTATAGACGCAATACTATAACCGACTTTAACCAGCCAGGAAAAACCCTGAAACTCGAACGTCGAACTAACTCGTAATTCATTTTACGCATATTCAGTCATGTTTTTTTTTAGAACCCGTGAAATAATCTTTACTTTTAATAGGCACATATACATTAGTATATGATCTGAACACCTGGATAGAGTTTTGATACACGGTTTCGTGGTGTAAATTTTGCCGCTATTTGGCGGGTTAGTTAAAAACTAGCGTAACGCAGATAGTTTTAGAAAAACTACAAAGATACAGTTTCGGGAGTATGAAAGAACAAAGGCAGACAGGTTTGAAGACGTTGCGTTTGTTGTGATGCGTAAATGTCTCAAGATGGCCGTGTGTCCCATTACGACTCATGTCAGCTTCATTTAAAGAAGAGAGTAGACAACGAACGCATTATCAATTCTGTGTTAAATGATAATCATTCATTTTTGCCATCATCGTCTTTTTCGAAATGGCGACACCCCATTATAGTTGAGCCCCATCTAGCGACAAGTTTGAGATAGTATTGTGCAGTACAGATCTCGATTATTTCTATGCTGGTTTCCCGCACTACATTGTCGGTATAAAGCAGCGTATCGTTTAAAATTGTTTTCAAATCAGTTACTCGCGTTGACTGACGCCACGCAGTTAACGCGCATGCATGCCGTGCTTATCCGGTATATTCCAGCGGAATAAAAAGAAGAAACGATTATTTAAAGCGATATAGATGTAATTTTAAAACACTTGTTTTGATGTTGAAAATAAATACGATTAACTTCTGGTCCGGCTCGATTCTAATATAATACAATAATATAAATTTGACATATCGATACAACATTCCGCAGGTGGTCGAGAGGTTAGCATAGCTGCCCTAAGTGCACATTGTGATTACAATGCACGATATCAAGGGTTCGATACCTGGTGCGAGTGTAAAGCCTTTTTATTTTTTTAAATAAAATAAATCAATAAAAAATAATTAGGTCGGTAGAGATTGGTTTTAAATCAGTTTTTATCAGTAATAGGAACACTGCTCTTTAGTGGTTTTGTTCGTATTTAAAAAGCAACTCGCCCTTATTTTCATAATAGTAATTTTGAATGCTAAAACCCCCATAAAACTGTATTAAAAAACTAAAAACTATCACTCGCCCTGCACTCAAAAATGTGTGTTTTGCAAGCGGACGAGTGGAATTTTACATCCCTGCTTATTCCCGAGAGATTGAATAGACTGGAGCTGTATCCTCTATCTGAGCTAAACTGAGTACCATGGGGTCAATCTGGTGGACCTAGGTAAACTATTGAGTAAGAGTTACTGTGAAGCATAGCTGTGGTGAAAGATATGGGGCTGGTATGTATTGAATGTTTTCCTTTATTTCTGAATAATTTGACTTGCTTTTGGTGAAAACAACATCAAAATTGAAGGTCAGATGGACATGCTGCACTACGTTTTGTGAAGTACAGTTTGAAGTGTACTTTGGTCATTTTGACCTCAGAATTCAAAACGAAGGTGGTTACTTTCAGTTTGGAAAATATTTTGGAACAAAAAATCAGGTCACGCCATCATCTAAGGCCCATTTTTGTGTTGCACTGGGCCTGACTGATACTACATTATGTGTGTTATATGGCCAGCATAGTTTGTATATTTTCGTGTAGGTATTTATTAACAACCCTATGTAAAAATAATGGCGGTCTAGGTCCATCTCTGTTGGAATATGCAAATGCTGTTTGCAGTTTTGCTGCTTAACTTGTTTCATAGGGGCATTTGAAAAGTAGTGGCACTAGAATTGTTATTACACGAGATTTTCATGCACCCACATGTATTGCATATCAAATTAAAATTCAGATCTTTATCTATCGATATATACATGTTTCGCGCGAATTTCATGGGTTTAGGTTAGTATTAATAGCGTTTTATTATGACTTGGTAATTGACTGTGGCTAACAAAATGGCTACTAGCCTAATGGCAAAGTTTAATATTTTATTGCAGATATGTTACAATACATCAATATTCATAGAAACATATGCAAATGGATTGAACTACAAGTCATTACATCATTAGTTACAGTTCTCTCCATTTTGGCTGAAAAAGTGTACGTGATTATCGGTTTGAAATTGTAACAATACATTTAAATATAAACTTGATAAGGAAAAACGAAGAAAAAGAAAAGAAAGAAATCCAAAAAAACAACAACTCTGCCGTGCCATTCTAACCCCACGCAATCTCCACCGAAATAACACCACAATATCTCCGTTCAGGCTGAGAGAAACGTAGCGACAGTTGATATAGACAAATTCAACGTTATATTGATACAAAGTTAAGGATTTTGGAATCGTTTAGTGTTTTTAATATAGTTTTTAACTTGAGTAAATAGAATATAATTTTCCTCATCCGTTAGTTAGTCGATGCCGTATAAAAGTTTGTGAGTACTAGTACTTAAAGGATGAAATATACGAGTGTCTAAAAATAATTCTGTCTTTCATTTCTGAAAATTACACATCTAAACAAACAATGCTCAACATCTTCAAAACCATCACCACATATACAATTGGGATTATCCCTCAAATGATTAAGAAAGAGATCAGCGTTTAAATTGCTGCAATTGTTTCGCAAACGTGCATGTATATCTGAAAGGTATATATCACCCATTATGTAATATTGGGGTACTATAGTTGGTGTAAAGTAATTGTTAAGTCTAGTTTTAAAACCCGAAAGGGATGGTGCTTCGCGAATATTAATATCAAGTTCGTTCCAAAGTTTTAGAGATGACGGTAAGACTGATCTCGAAAACAGTTCTGTTCTTCTAGGTAAAGTAACGAAGTTGGAACTGTTTCTCAAGTTGTAAGGATTCGATTCCGAAATAGTTGCAGGGAATATTTCATTCAAGTAACTCGGTAAATCTCCATTTTTAAACTTAAAGGTCAATATCAACTTTTGAATGTGTCTTCTATCGGCGAGAGAGACCCAAGCAATTTCAGTTAACAATTTTTGTATAGAGACAGAACGAGTCAAGAGCAAAGAACGTATTGCCAAATTTCGCGGATAACTTTGGTTTAGCGCATTGGAAAGTAAAAGAGATTTAGATAAGGTATATGGGGAAAGTGCTCTACCATATAAAACAGTTGCAAGATGGGTGTCTTATTTAAAGGTGGTAGGGAGATCATTAAAGATCAGCCTCAGCGGGTCGACCGACAACGACGGTGTTGGACAGAGAAGTTGCGACTGTCAAGACACTGATTGAGGAAGACGCACGTTATACTATTCAAGATTTAGTGAACATGCCTGGGATTAATTCGTAGGCCGATTTTACCATATTAAAGGAAGACTCCGGCTTTGGAAGGTTTGCGCGCAATGGATACCCCACTTACTTTCACCTGAGCAAAAGAGGGAGCGTTTGAAAAACGCTTCTCAACTGCTAGATATGTTTCAAGACACGGACTCAAAACGGCTCCGTGAAATAGTAACAGGTGATGAAACATGGCTGTACTTTTTTGAGCCTGACAATAAAGAGAACAACAAGGTCTGGATTGGCGAAAACGACGAACGGCCCAGATTGCGCGCAGAAGTAAGACTGTCCGGCGCATTATGTATGCATTTTTCTTTGATAGTGATGGATTTTTGGTCCGGGTTCCAGTACCTGAGCACATCAGTGTCACAGGAACATTTGATAAGGAAAATGTTCTTTCTGCCGTGGTTAAGCACTACGATACAAAGCGCCAACGCACCTTGGTACGTGGTATCCAGCTACTCCATGACAGCTCACCGGCCCATCGCTCAGCCGTGGTACTTGATTATTTACAGGAACAACATGTTAAAATTCTACCACACCTTCCCTATAGTCCTGACCTATCGCCCTGTGACTTTTGGACTTTTGGCTGAACCACCATATCAAGGCATGCCTGTGTGGGCTCCGATTTGAGACGCACAGTGCTGTTGGCGGCGCAATATACCAGTGTATAAACAATATACCTAATTAAGCCTTTAAAATTGCATTTATAGAATGGATTAAACGCCTGAAAAAGCGTGTTGAGATGGGTGGAGAGTACTTTGAGGGACTCAACTAGTCAGTTTTGAGCAGGTAAGACTTATCTCCCCCCCCCCCCCCCCCCGGCACCCCTTTAACACTAAAAAAACGCCCTGTGAACAGATTCATTAAAGGGACAATCGTGTGTTTTTAAATTGCAGTATCTCGTTAGTTTTTCTACAGAACTTTCATTTAATCAATCATTACTATTAATTATATAGGATTCACTGCCATGGGTGGTCGGTCTATTTAATCTTGCGGAGCGAACTACTTTTACACTTTTCAAGATATTCAGTTGAAACTTGTATACATGATCAACATACTTAGTAGTTGTGCGTGACACAATGTTCGTGCGGCTCGGCCAATGCCTTGCAGAGTTATTGCCCTTGCTCTTAGTCAACATTTCTGTATTCCCCATATGCAAATGTTGTGGAGCGAATTACTTTTTGAAGATATTGACTTGAAACTTTGTGTATATGACAAATATGAAATATCAATGACAGAATTTTGGTTCGGCTCACCCAATACCATGCAGAGTTATTGCCCTTGATCCTACTAAAAAAATAAAAAAAATCTTTTTTTATATGCAAGCAGGTTCCAGGTATCAAAATGATACTGAATAAATAACTATTTCAATGCTTGATAACAATTTTACGATTGTCATGTGTCTCTTTAAAACGTTGTATGCAGTGCTACATATAAGCAGGGTATTTGCTTAAATATCCAACTAAAATTGTCAAAGTACCCAATTAAAACCAAAAGCATGGGTACCAATAAAGTAATCGATATTGTCAAATGATAAAACAACCAATGCAAATTGAGCAATGCAATGGTTGTTGAAGGACCACCCAGTCACCTTGCATAAAGCTTATTATAAAACAAGTTAATTAGATGAGTTACATTTTGTGTAATACTATAACATATTACTACCTCAAAACAAAGTCACAACATTTAATCGTTTTACTTTTTACCAATTTATGAAATACCCAACTAATTATATACCAATGGGTACATATCCAACGGATCAAAAAGCTCATCTGTAGCTCTGTTATATGTACTTGTATCTCGCACACTATTTGTTATATTGAATTATCTCCTTCAGTTGAGTTACCATTAATTCGACAAGACTTTGTAAATCGAGCATCTGCACCAACAAGGATTGCTTGTAGTTGTCGATACATTCCACTTTTGATAATATTGTCATAATAAAACTATTGGCAGGCTTCTTCACGTAAATGGCATAACTTCGTTTCAATAAAAATATAGCAAAACAACTGCAACGCGTTCTGATTCTTTCACACCCCTTCAACATGACCAACCTACGCCGTTCAGTACGTTTAGTACTTTGATTCTAAAAATAAATCAATTACATAGGTTACCGCGTCAAATAAATTGGTTAGATGTGACATAACTTCTGCACTAATTTAAATACGTCTTCACTAGAATAAATACACGTAATCACGCCTGAGGTAGAAATCAAGCAGGTATTAATACCAGAAATGAAGATGTCTGATCTAGTAACGAACTTTCATTTATCTGTTCTTATGACAAACTTGTCTAGCACATGACGCCATCATAGCTATACGTTACACCTATATAGGCAACATATATAGATGTACATCATTTCGTGACAAGTTGCGCATCATGATTGATGTCAAACTCCGTAAAACGGTCCTTACAAAGTAATTCCGAACAGCATCAGACTATCAGTCAGTAGCGGTCACTTATATGATGCATATTCTAGTGAGATATGCACAGTTTATGACCTGTAATTGATAGTTAGCCAGGTGTAACACACACACGGATTCTGTGTTTTGTTTAATATGACATAACATAAATACAATGTTTGATTCCAATCTTGGTCCATTTTAAATAAATAAAAAAATAAAATAACGCACATGCTCATGTGCTGCCAAAACAAATCTACTGTCAGAAAAATAGGCTTCGTGTATTAACTTTTTTTTATCGCTTGAACACTGAGATGCCCCAACATATTGCATTCATAAATGTTTTTCCATATAAGGGTGTGTGTGTGTGTGTGTGCGGGGGGGGGGGTTATTGATTGCAATACCTAAACAAATATCGTAAATAGATCAACAATACGATGTAAACACAACATGATACAACTAAGTTATCGAAAATGCTTTTTATTACAAAAATAAAATAAAAACAAAAAACATTAAAACATATGTACTGGCCGCCATTATCCGTGATATATAAAATATGTTCTTCTGGTAATAACGATTGGTTCCAGCGACGATGGGCATTCAAGTTTTGAGCAAAGAACCGTGTGTTTTTTTCGGTTAAAAAGATAGGCCGGCAAGCAATCGTAAGTTTATATTACCAATACATATATGAAACCGAAATATTACCTACGCATATGCGGAACCTCGACATGATATCTAACTTCTCATGGCCAGCGGCGTGCGTCTTCAGTCATAAAATATGTCATTCAATTTCTACGTATGTGCCAGCAGTTTTCAAAAATACATTATATGTTTAAATATCTTAAAAGTTTTACAATGACAGATCGAAAGCCTTTCTATATAACGTTTTATATTGATACTGTATATATGCATAATAGGTAACTTCAGCTTAATATGGTCTCTCATAGCTCTATGTAGAGACTCTCTTCATTTTCATTTCAGCTTTCCATATTGTTTTAATATCTGTAATTGTTATTTGTGCATATGGAGGCGAGACTTAAAAAATGTATATGTAATGTTATGTTAAACATGTAATGTTATGCACTTTGAACATATAACTGAAATAAACCAGGGGGAAAAACAACAACAACAAAAAAAAAAACACCATAAAGTAAAAAACAACAAAACACAAATAAAACCGAACCTAATGAGGCTTACATTATCATTTTACGCATATTTGGCGAACTTTTATCCAGACCACTTTGCAAAATCAACGAATGTTATTTAAATTAAATATATAATGTTTTTTTTTTATTATGATAATTTAAATTTAAAACTTTAATTATATTATTTAAACAGGCAAAATGAAGGTCTCAGATAATGGAATTTCATATAGCATATAATATACATAATTATCCACGATTTATTCACCGTTTTTCATCGTCAACAATGTTCTGTCAGGCAGAAGATTTACAAAAGTAGAAAAAATCAACAGTCATGTATAAAACAATAAGTATTGGATTTCACGATTAATAGTAGACCAAATGTACACAGACACACTGAATATCCTTGCCAAATTTCGTTAGCTCTGTATGCATTTACGCCACCACTACAAGTTATACCAGGATTGCCACGTCGCCGCCAATCAAATTCTCTTCAATACTTTATACGGTGATTGCAATGTCATGGTTTCTAGCGGTGCATACTATTATTTTCGCCCCGGCATATGGACACGATTCGTCAGATCGTTGAATAGGTTGAACGCCATCATTCTGAAAATATAAACATACACTATTGTATTCAGTCAATGTCATTGAGTAGGGCATACATGTACATGTATAGAAACATTCGTATATGCAGCATAAACAGCAGATGCATAGGTACGTATGATAGAAACAAATTATTTGACACAAAGATATAGGTTTAGTAAATTGTAATATATTTGAACACAATTAGCTGTCTATTCGGTGAAAACATTGGTTAATAAAACATTGGTTAATACGCTGACATCAAGTATACATGTATAGGTAATTGTATGATTTTAAAGATATGACCATTCAGACATTGTGACAATTCAGACATTGTGACCATTCAGACATTGTGACAATTCAGACATTGTGACCATTCAGACATTGTGACCATTCAGACATTGTGACCATTTAGACATTGTGTGAAGCCGCTATTGTAAGGGTTGTACTTTATCTCTAACAAGTAAGAACTTACTAAAACATGAAATACTGCTGATTTGAGTATCGTCTGCTATTTCACACAGTCATGTAGAATCCATTTAAAACCAAAAGGGGTATGTATATAGATTTCAACAGATTTCAACAGTCAAATACAACGTGTTTGACATTTGGACAAACTCTATCAATTTTCAGGAATGTCAAAGTAGTTCTACATTGAAGTACACGGCATTTGCATTCAATACATAAGTTTAAAGAAATATATGCGTAGGAAAACATTTGTATGCGGACATGTCTTTTTAACCACAAAAATGTGTCATTCATTTACCGAGGCTCTCTAAGACTGACAATACCCATTCCACTCTGCTTCATCGTATTGAAGTTGTATTTTTTCTTCATATGCATTGAGAATAAAAAAACAGTTAAACTTCATTTGTAAATTTCTTGTTTTTTTACATGAATTAAATTGTACTGGAATTTTAGACAATTTTCCAAAAAACAAACAAATGGAAAATGAGTCAGATATTGGCCTTAAGATATCTCAAATGGACAAGTTGCGACCTTTTATTTTTACAGTTGAAGTATGTTCTAATCATGTACCAAATCTTTAAAAGTATTTATTGGAAAAGAACTGAAAACAATTTGTCGACACTAACGTCTAATAATGCGGATACTCTAAAATCAAGTTATACTGACCCGTGCACTATTGCTGGCTTGACAATGTATATACATATATATATATAAAAATCGAACAGGAAAATCAGCATTCAAGGACGACAGTCAACCACAAACACACACAGAAACAAATAACAAATTTAAAGATGAATAAAATGACAAATAAGACATCACAAACACAAAAGGGTTGACAATAGGGCTACCGCCTTGGAACGGTCAGTGACAAAAAAGACTGCTGGGGGTTTAAACCAGGTTCTAGGGTGCACCAAACCTCCCACTTACGCTACTACCTTGATGTGTCTTTTCGCACGTACAACAAGAGGGGTACACACTTTGACCCTAACATATGACATAGAGACCGATTTTGGCACGAATTCCAGCATTGCCTATCTTTGCATATACAGTAGTCAACTTTTATAATCGGTCACTTTTCAAAGAATATATATATTTTTTAAGAATTCATATTTTCATTTGAAATTTTAACTGGAGTCCTTTAACACATATCGCTAGCGATTTATAAAACTTAATCTGCCTTGATTGGACTAAAACCTTGTTGATAAACTTAAAATATTGGTATGTGTTTCGGTGATTTCCAGTTTTTAGTATTCGTGTTATTTTCAAAAAAACGGGGTGACCGATTATAAAAGTTGAGTAGTGTAGTATAGCATTTGAACTCATGGTCCTTTCAAACAATGAGGGGAGAAAAAAATGCATATAAGGCATATTAAATTACTTTGAATAAGAAATCATTACTTGATTTTGATACGGGAATGACTTTAGTCAACGATATATTGACTATTAACATATAGTATTCTATTAATTCTTAAAGTGAAATCGTACAGCACCTTCTTATTTATGCTTATATCCTTTGTATTCAAATTGTGGCCTTACATTTTGAGATACGGAGCCGATTTTAGTATGCGACATTGCTGATACAATAGTAAATACTCTGCATATAATTTAGTATGACAGTTTAATCCAATTAAAACAACAACAACAAAAATGCTGATAATAATGCATAAAAAGGATTGTTTATAATGATACCTGTACTACTAATTGTGCATTAACTAATAAGTAAAACATAAATAAAATCAACATTAGTAGTGTATAAAAGAACACTATTGCTCATTAAAACCAAGACTTCAAATTTAGTTCATTTGCTTCGACACATTCCTATGACCATTTCTGATAGGTTTAGAAATAAGATTATGCTTACCCATTCGTATTATAGTAAGCTGGAGTGTCCAACACAACATTGCAGCCCACTCTCCATGTATGGCATCCTTGACAACTCCTTCCTTGATATTCGTACTTTGTATATTCCCGACACTGTATCGGGATCTGAAAGTCGGGGCATGGCAGTGGTGGACAAGTTATTGTATTTATTAGTGCCGTTAGCTGGCTAACGGGTATGATTTCTTTCAAGTCTGTGAGCTTGCTTGATGACACAGGAACTATAATATTTGTGTTGAGTTCAAGTTGGTTAACAACTGGTGTATTGTTGTTAGGCGTACAACCAGATCGCAATATAGGGCATCTATAGCATGTTTTGATGCCTAAGAAAGTATATGGAACTTCTTGTTTGCACTCATCTGGTATTTGGCTGGATGAACAGTCTAGAAGAGGACAGCTAACTGTTGGTGTGTGTGGCGAAGCACGGTTGTGATGGTCTACTGAGGAAATTGGTACTTTAGGGCTGCACCCTCGGCGCCATGTTGGACATTTGAAACAGGTCTTTCCGTTGAACTGGTACTGTTGCTCTTGAATACATTCGTGTGGGATATCTGTACACTCGTGTAATGGACAGGCGACTTCTGGTGCCACCACGTTAGGTGTGGACGTTGTTTGATTCCGATCATTAACCGAATTTGACAAACACCCTTCTTTCCTTTTTGGACAATTAAAACACGTTTTACCGTTGAACTGAAATGGCTGTTGCTCCTCGCATTCTACTGGAATAAATTGTGTCGTGCAAACCTGAAGTGGGCATGCAATTTCAGGAACGCCTGATCGATGTACCGGGGCAGGATCACATCCAGCTCTCCATTTAGGACAACCAAAGCAAGTTTTGCCATGATACTGAAACGTTTGTTTCTCTTCGCATTCCGGTGAAATTTGCATCGTCTGACATGTTTGTACCGGGCATGCTACTTCAGGAGTTCCCAAATCCTGACCTTGTTGAGGTACGCATCCAGATTTCCATGCAGGGCATTGGAAACAGGTCTTGCCTTGAAATACATATGCTTGTTTGTCAACACACTCTGCAGGGATATACATTCTTGAACATTTAACTAATGGGCAAGAAATATCCGGCTTGGGTGGTGTGATCTCACTTAGAGGTTGAAGGGGGATAGCTATTGAGTTAGGGGTGCAACCTGCCTTCCATTTTGGGCATCCGGAACACGTCTTTCCTTCAAAATGATATGGTTGCTCTTCTTTACATTCAGATGGTATTTCAATTAATGGACATTTAATCAGTGGGCATGCAACGTTGTCTACTTTTGCCGGAATTTGTGGAAATGTATTACTCGTGTCAGGGACAGCGCCATCCATTTTGGGTATGCAACCGTCTCTGTACCTGGGACAACCTTTGCATGTTTTTCCTTGAACCTGGAAGGTCTCAAACTCCTCGCATTCTGAAGGAATGAAAATAAGTGGACACTTTACCATAGGGCAGGCAATATCAGATTGCATTGTCAGGTCGGACGCTGATACACTGGCAAATGGTCTAGGTGGAATCATGCCTTGGCATTCAAGTTTTACAGATGGACATTCATTGCATGTTCTACCCCCGAACTGAACAAATTCCTCTTGCAAGCATTGACGAGGTACATTTGGTGTATGGCACTGAAGAAGAGGGCATGCCACCTGCGGTACGTTGTTTTGAGTATTTGAATTTAGATTTGACGGCTGGCATCCGGTTCTCCATCTTGGACATCTGTAACAAATTGTTCCTTGAAAGTCAAACGGTTGCTCTTCTTTGCACTCTTCTGGAATAAGTATTGCTGCACATGGAAATGTGGGACACCGTTTTGGAAGCACAGCTCGTGAATTATCTGACGGATTAATATTGTTGTTCAGGCGTTCCTGTTCTCTACAACCGTCACGCCATATTGGACATCCTTGACACATTTTATTTCTGAACTGATATTCGGGAAATATGCAACACTCATTCGGTACAAAGGAATCGCACTGCAAAAGTGGGCATGCCATTTCAGGAATGATCGAAGGGGCGATATTGTTGATCTTTGGATTGCCCGGTGTGCATCCGGTTCTCCATTTTGGACAAGACTCACATGTTCTACCTATAAAATCAAATTGCTGAACTTCGACGCATTCGGGTGGTATAAATGATAGTGTACACGCTTGTAACGGGCACGCGACCTGGGGCGCGTTACTGTTACCAACTGGCACGACACATCCTGTTCGACGTACAGGACACTTTTGACATTTACGTCCAAGATAATCATAGGTCTCTATATAGTCGCACCCCTTTGGAATTGATCCGACATTACATGACAAAATTGGACAAGCCACTTCCGGTTGAATATTTACATCCGGTTCCGGATTTTGAAAACGGTTTTG
This sequence comes from Cyrtodaria siliqua, assembly GCA_037043455.1. Taxonomy (NCBI): domain Eukaryota; kingdom Metazoa; phylum Mollusca; class Bivalvia; order Adapedonta; family Hiatellidae; genus Cyrtodaria; species Cyrtodaria siliqua. Next base: position 146,126 of record JAWPHD010005216.1, read on the forward strand.
GGTATTTGTACACATATCTTTCCATTTTGGGCATTCGCTGCATATTATACCGTTTTTTTGAATAACTGGAACTTCGGCGCACTCATCCGGAATAATCTCTAACGTGCACAATATATCGGGACACAATGGCGGTCTCTGAACATGTGGGTTTGCAGGTAACAGGTCGAACGTTACTGGCTGAGCACTCGCTGCAAAAAATAAATAAATTTAGATAAAAGCCGTGAAATATATAAATGTATCCAACTCGTTTAATAAAGTTAATATAATATTAAACAGGCACTCATGAAAGACCCTCTATATAGTATTACTATGTTAATATAATAACATATTAATATAAGTAAATAGTTTATTAAAGTGGCATGTATACATACAATTCGAAAATATAAGTAATATAGTAAATAGCTTATTAAAATGGCAAGCTCGTATACAATATAAATAAATAATATATGAAATAATAGTAAATAACACGGAACAGTGCAAATAAAGAAATCCCCGCCATGGACTATTCTCTAACCAACAAGGTAGCATTAATAGGCAATATAAGTAAAACACAAAGATGCTCGTGTATATGTAAATACAAAAAACGCACAATAGCCTAGAAAGCCACAACGAAGGTACTCCATTTCTTGACAGAAGCTAGAGCAACAAGAGAACAAACCATTGGAGGTACGACAAGACAAGATTGCAGACAAACACCAAACGTGTCCGTCCTTTTGGGCTTCAGGTAGACGTCATCACAGTGTCTACAGCCTGTCCGGTCATCGCACAATTAAAGAGGAAAGCATAGTGGCGTACTGTAAATGGGTCCACCACCGAGTATTACTATTTATGACTGAATGCATGAATTTGACATCTTATAATTTGCAATGTATGAACGTTGATTGACATGCCGGTTTTCTTCAGAGCAAAATATATACGAAAGACAGGATATATTCCATAAAGTAAGGTGACCCAGATGTTGTGTTCCGCTTTACTGTTAATATTTGAATGATATAGTTTATACATTGTAAACATGTATTTTAACACAGTCCAACACAATTGTTTAAGTATAAGTACATTTAAAAAATTTCAATGACATATTATTGTGATTCATAAAGTCGAAAACAATACATTCTTACCTATTCCAAAGAACAGTACCAATGGCATAACAAATAATGTATTTTCCATTTTATTTGATTTTATATATTCCCAATCGTGTGTATTTTATTCACGAGTAGTGTAAGTTAGTATGTCCAATTTACTTTGATACACCAAGACCATGTGTATCGTATATATGCTTAAACTATCTACATCAATCATTTTGGACATGTGAAGGAATGTCCGTGTAATACGTCATATGTTGGGAAATAAACACTTAATAAATAAATAATCAATATTGATTGGTCGTTGAAAAATTAGTAGCAATATTTCATGACCATGACTTATGCTTCACACGTTAGTTGCGTTTTATTGTTATCCCTGGATGTTGATTGGTAGTCAGTTGGTGGGTTGTTTATTAGTCAGTTTGGTGGTTCGGTTTATTTATAAATGCCTGTCGTGGGATGTTTTATGGCCATTAATCACAGACTGACCAAATTAATTGACGTAAATAAGGTAACATGACAGGTTATTCACTGGATTATTAAATGACATTTGTCAACATACCGGGGGCATTTCCCTTGAATAATGCAGCCAAGTACATGCATATATATAGTTAAGCGAACATTACGTATAAGTTGGACCACTGATCAATAAATCGGGATAATTATATTAGGTACTGATCGATTGAAAATGTCATAATACACTAGTATAATCAATATGCAAGTTAAGGCCATGTCATCACTCGGTCTTTTCCGTTCAGCTCGGTGTGCAGTCGGACTTGCTTGTCGATTTCCGAAATGAGCTATGTGTTTAATAGAACTCATGTTCATGCATATTCAATAACGATTTTATTAAATTCGATGGATAAAATTGATATAATTCTGGGTAGAGCCCCGTATCTTGTTTTTTTATTCTTAGTCGTTTAATAAATGCTATATTAAACGGACATGCATGTAAGACACGCTAGTATTGAAAAAAAACCGGGCAATTGCGATTGCACAGTGAAAATTTGATTTGGTTTTTCGATTTAAACATATTTTATTGCCAATAATTTGTTACATAGAGAATATTATCCACATATATACAATAGATATATTATTATGACAAATGTGTAGGGTAACACGTTCTACCAACATTAGTTTAAACCCTTCCCAGTTAACATCTTGAAATTGCAAATGCGTATGGCTGAGAGAAATAAATTACAATAATTACAATGGCAAATAGTACATTTAGAGAGAGAGTGATGAAAGTACATTTATTGAAAATTTGAAACGTGTAGATATACATATACTGAAGATGATTATCATTTAATTTTATTTTATTATTTGTCTTTATTGTTTTTCACATAATTTCACAAATGTCACTCTAATTTTTTCCCCCAATGTTTCGATCCTAATATCTTTATCAAGGAAGAAAACATTTTTTATTAAAATTTTACATGTATGGCCTAACATGTGCTAAAAATGACGTAAAACACCATTCAAACAAAGCAAACAAACTGGTCCAGTAATAATGTCACATGCAAGATGCTTTTCTGTGCAGGTTACCGTAGGCGAACATTTAGACTGGCATCAGTCCTTAATATTTTAACCAATTCTTCTCTTAACTAACAGCGACATCTTTCCTATGCTCTGAAAGAGGCAACACTTGTACGATATATTATTCTGTCCCGTTTATTCTAAATTCATCGTCGATATACATTCGGCCATGAAGAGAAACAGAACATGAAATATAAAACAAGAAGCACTTTTTATGCAGAGTATTGTTTTTTTACATGGAGGCAATAAAGTATATATATATATATTTTTTATACTTTATAAGTCTAGCGAACATCAGACGTCGCGTCAGATTTCTTTCGATATTCGCTAAAAATGCATTAACTATCATTCTGTATACCAGACTGTCAACATGATTTCGATTGTTCATAACCCAATACAAATGGTGTATGTTTTTTTTAATAATGAATAAGGCAAGACAATTACAAGCAGTTAGGTGATCTACCAGGCCCGCAACCAGCCATGAATTAACCGAGGCAAATCCCTTCCTCGGGTTCTGAGGCAAATCCCTTCCTCGGGTTCTGAGGACGTCCCCAGGAAACAAAGATTGATTTCTACATGAGATTTCCTGATTTTAGTGCATTCCCCCCAGGGCTTTATATTTAATTATCAGCCCAGATTCCCCGGGCCAGCCTTTCTGTTCTTTGTTAGATAATCGTTTTCAAGGCTATTTAATTGATTGTATTAGCTATTCCATTAACATGTTTATTCAATGTTTGATACTTTTTACGTAGGCAACTGCCTCGGTGTGCCTCTACGTAGCTACGGGCCTGCAGGGCTTTTTTCCACAAAATTGGGAAGAGGCCCAGGCCTGTCCATTTTGGGAAAAAAGAACGCGCTTATTTCTCATTTTGGGAAAAACACAAGGTTCCATAAATTAAGTAAATATGACATTAATATACTTTATTTATATTGTCATCCATTATTTACCATAATTATTAACTTTTCCAAGTCGAAATTTACTTAGCAGCCAAAAACACACTGCAGAATTCATGCTTTTTCTCAAATTCTGAGAGACTGCTGTTTTCCGATTGGGAAATATTTCTGCCACAGTTGGGAAAAAACAGTCCAATTTTCTGTTGGGAAGAGGCCCTTTACAGGCCTCTGTTATATAAGGTAAAAAAGCCCTGGCCTGACTTATACTGCTGCTGTTATTGCTGTTACTACTACTGCTGCTGCTACTCCTATCTGGGCTGATAATTGTTTTCAGTTGAATACAGCGTTTGTACTGTCGTGTCACATCCCCGTCATATAAAGCCCTGCTACTACTACCTTTTGAATACGGTGCATTTTGGGACGTTTTGCTCTGGGTCAATGACCCAAGTCGAGTTCTGACTTGCTTCCCGCAAACGGACCTTAGCAAACGCAACAACCATTTCATTTTTAATAGCCCTTATTCCTATTCCTATTGATATATATATATATATATACTGAAAGGTTAATTACAATGTAACCTGTCTTCCAATGGATTCTTTGGTCCCATTTTGAATTTTAAGATATATTATTCTTGACAAATCAAACAAGAGTTATACCCCTTTATAGGAAAAGCGCCATTTACTAATTAGAGAGATCACGTGACATTGCTGCAGCTCGCGGAGAAACACAGTTGAACTTTTATTATTATCAGGGACGGTCAGGATTGAATTTGTGTACGTATCATTTGTGTTTTATATTAACTAAAAAATTATTTGAAGTCTGCAATTGAAAACATTAGACATAAATGTCAGAATGCGTAAGTATTCTTTTTTATTTTTGGCGCGAATCTTAACACATCATTGCGTTCGTCCCTGGTAAAGTCGACCAGTGTCACTTTTTTATGAGCCGCCTCCGCCTGTTACATTTTTTTTTTCATATGCCATATAGTCAGTATATTATTTTACATATGACATAAGATTTTTTTAATTTAGCGATTCCTTTGGGAATGGTACCCTAGTCCATGGAAATACAGGTACCCTGGTTTTGAAACTGGCAATTCATAATTTTGACAAAGCATCATCAAAACAAACTAACCAATCAGTGAGCAGAAATTTGAGACACCTCTACATTCTGGTTGGTGATAAACTCGGCCTTTATCCTTGATGTTCAACCAAGTTTACTGTTACAATTTAGGTATTTACAGTGTGATTATTTTGAAACACTGCAAATCTCATACACATTTATGCAAATTGATTCAAAATATGTATCTTTCAAAATTGAATCTTGAAAACTATCATCTTTTTACTCTGCCAAAGATTTTTATTTTACTATAGAACCTAAGGATAAAAACCGAGTAACACAACTTTTATCACCTAGTGAAAATAAGGTCAAATCTCAACATTTTGGCAATGCAAAATTATGAATTCATAATTTTGATAGAGCATCATAAAAAAAACTGACCAATCAGTGACCAGAAATAAGAATTAACCAATACATTCTGGTAGGTGATAAACTCGGTCTTTATCCTTGATGTTCAACCAAGTTTACTGTTAAAATTAAGGTATCTACAGTGTGATTCTTTTAAAACCCTGCCTATTTCATGCTCATTCATGCAAAATGATTCAATATATGTATATTTTAAAATCAAAATCTTGAAAATTATCATCTTTTTACTCTGCCAAAGATTTTTATTTTACTATAGAACCTAAGGATAAAAACCGAGTAATACAAATTTTATCACCTTCTGAAAATAAAATAAAATCTCAACATCTCTGTAATGCAAAATTATGAATACGCCCCTTGTTAATTCTCGATTTAAATAAACTGGTTCCCTGATTACTCTGCGGTAAACAACAGGCTACCAGGTGTGCGGTGACCGTTTTTGATGCGATCGATTATCCTGAAATGAGTTGATGCTGACATAAAACTGAATTATTAACATACAACTACGAGATCTATTTCAAATATCGAGCTGAGTTATTTAAATACGAATGAATTGTTTTTAATTTATTGAAAAAATTACAGAATTCATAATATAACTTGGGTTTTAACGACGAAAATACTCTCGCTAGCTGTGTTGATTTTCTTTTTTCACAGTTTTCGATTTGAATCGAGAATGTACAGGGTTCTGGAAATATTTTGAAAATCCACTTGCCCAGGGCAAGTGGATTTTCAAAAGTCACTTGCCCTGCCCATAATGTCACTTGCCCCACATTTAAGAACACATAATTGCCCCAAAAATTGGTGGTGTACCATTATTCGTGTTAAACGGGACGGACCGCCGCATAATTTGAACCATTATACTTAGAAAAGGAAGGGAGAGTGTATTTTATGAATTAGTTTTATATGAATACATTGTATTTATTCATATAAAAAATCAAATGGTTGCATTTTTTTTTTGTGTCTATTACATCTTTGTCTTACTTAAATCATAAAATGATGAGACAGTATACAAACTCATTTTATTCCGCCCTCCCACCCCACCCCACCCCACCACACACACAATCCTCCATCATTTTTGATGATCATCCATAAAAAAAGATTGGCAGCTACTGTATGGAACTTTTAATGTCACAGTGTGTACAATTAACCAGTTGACAGAAAAAAAAGAAGCTATTGTATTCATTTAAATGTGCGACAAGCAAAGAAACAAGACAAAAACGTTATTAAAAATATTCACTTGGCCCCCAATTTCTGCAAACATGGTAACGTTCCTACGGCTTTGTATTTTAACTAAAGGGAATTAGATGAAAGCAAGATGAGTGAATAGGGGTTCCTACTAGGGTTCCCTACGAATTGTTTAGGAAGTAAACAGTAACCTTATTTATCAAAAGCAAAAGTTCAGAACTTGAGAAAAAAGTTCTGAAATCGCAAAAACCCATGACATGCGCATATCGCTAAGTTATGCAACTTATCTGTGTAGTGTGCACTTCCATATACGTTTAATTACAGACTATATCAATGAAATACACCAAATACCTCATAAAAGCGCATTGATAAACGAGTGCTTCGAGTAAAAGAAATATATTTTCGTTACGAAAAAATCTTCGGCAAAATTATCTAAACAAAAACAAAACGTCACGTGGGTCTGTCTATCATTATTTTGACACATTAAATTGGCAAATTAAGAAAGAGTTTTCTGATTTGATTGGTGGAAAGTCCAAATGACGTTCAGGGATTATTTGGAAACGATTTCTGAAAGTAGCTATGTTTATGGTTGGAAGGTCACGGACATAATTGCCGCGATTTCATTGGCCAATGGACACAAGTTTGACGGTCGTGTCAGGATGTTGTTTTCAAACGGTGTGAAATGTGCGTGTGGGTTAATTAGTTCTTTATTGCAATAATGCCACAAATTAAGCTGCCTGGGGCGAGATTGTTGATTGTACCGAAAGTTGTTTGATCTTATTAACAATCGCTAGCGGCGGAAAACAGCGGCCAGTTTTATTCAGTTATCAGAATGAAATTCTGATATGGCTAGTTTGCCACTTGATTTGTTCTGGAATGGAAATGTCCGTCGGGCAAGTGGCGGGCAACCAGATTTGCGAAGGTCACTTGCCCGCACCCAAAATCCACTTGCCCGGGGCGTCGGGCAACCGTATTTCCGGAACCCTGATGTACATTTCTAGAAATTTAACTCCTCTTTCATTTACCATGTTTACAGTACGATATTCAAAATAATTATTCGTTCTTAATGCCATTATTGTGGAGATCTGCTTTATGTCTTTGGATTTCTGTATAGTCTTTGTTTTGTTCTGAAATTTAGATTTATGAATAAAATCTTCTTTTCCTTCTCAAATAATCAGTTGAAATTGGTTGAAAATTCATTAAAAAAAATCTCGAGTATTTTTCATAAAAAAATGTATACACATTTTAAGAAGTCAAACTTCTGTTTTATTTATGTTTCGATATTCAAAATAATTATTCCTTTGTATTGCCATTATTGTGTAGATCTGGTTTATGTCTTTGGATTTCTGTATAGTCCTTGTTTTGTTCTCAAATTACGCAGTTGAAATTGGTTGAAAATTCATAAAAAAACATCTAGTATTTTTCATAAAAATGTATACACATTTTAAGAAGTCAAACTACTGTTTTATTTACGGTACTATATTCAAATTAATTATTTCTTTGTATTGCCGTTGTTGTGTAAATTCAGTTATGATGTAGGTGTTTTATAATTATGTGAACGACGAGTTACCTTATGAGCCAGCTAACTTATGTACTTACATGTATCATTATGCATGTATATGTACAATTGCCTAGTCACATGATCATTGTCGCAGTTTCACATGCGGTCATCTTATTTATTTTGTTTATTAAAGTTAAAAAAAAAGTCACATTATAGAATTAAGAATACTCTCTCAGCTAGCTTAAATACGTTTCCAAAAAGAAACAAATGAGCAACGACCTGAATATATATATATATATATATATATATGAATATATATATATATATATAATATGCCGTGTCTCGTCACTGTCGCAGTTTCGAATTAAACGAAACAAACGGATATTTTGTTATTTGGTTCATTTTTAATAAAGCTAAAACAGATGTCACTTTATAGAAGAAAGAATTAGCTTTTAACGCGTCTTTGAATTAGCCAGCTAACTTAAAAACATTTCCCAAAATAAACAAATCAGCAGCGATATGTATATATATATATATATATGTTTTTAATGTGCCGAGTCAGGTCACTGTCGCAGTTTCAGATACGGTCAAACGAATGTATTTTTTTGTTATTTAGGTCGTTTTTAGTAAAGCTAAAACAAAACCACTGTATAGAATACAGAATTGTCTTTCAACTCGTCTTTGAACTAGCCAGCTATCTTAAAGAAGTTTCCCAAAACAAATAAATCAACAACGATATGTATACTAGGTTTTCTTAGATTTGATAAATTCGGAAGACAGTGCGTAACTTAGCGTTGCGCATGCACGAAAAACCCTTACCTGTACGCGCAAGTATTCATGGGTAAATTATTATTCGGCGGATAATTGGATTTACGATATGTTTCGAATCCAAAGTATATAGATCTATGCCTAGTCTCATTTATTTGACGTCTTCGGGTGCTTTTTTTTTTACATACGGACGTTTATAGATGCACCCTAGACGTCCCATTGAGTTTGACCAAAAAACTTGTGGAAAATTTCAGAGCGAACACCCTACTCGTTTAAAACTAATATCTCCAATAAATCACAACAAATAGCGATGACAATACATTCTGCGCATGCCCAGTTTATATCTGTCACAATGTTAAATAGATCATAAATATAGACCCTAATTTGGTATTAAATAAGTGGCATTTTATTTTTAAGTAATCAAACTTTAAAGATTAATTATCATTTTTGTAATCAGGGCCGTCGATCTGCCGATTTTGCATCCGGTAACCGGACGCATTCCCCCCCTCCAAAAAGTATGTTTTTTCCCCCCATTTCAGACTCATAATTCCCCCCTGAAAAAAAACAATAAAAAAAAACAACATAAAAAACCTTCTGGTACGTAAAATATTGAGAAGGAACTGTATTTAATACAAAAAAAGCCATGTAGGCTATTTAAAACAATGATTATAATCAAAATTATGGACACAAATAATTCCCCCTTTGCTGTAAAAGCACGCTAAAATTCCCCCACCCAAGGGTCGCAGTTCCCCCAAAACAGATCGACGGCCCTGGTAATATCTACCAAGAATAGCATTGTCAGTTCATTTAATATGCCAAATATCAGACTCCAATTTGGTCAATCTCAATGAATTTATCGAGTGCACGCCGCCATTTTTTGATTCACTGTAGCATGGTGGTCCACTTGCATATTTTATTTTAGACCAATAAGGAGACCGTTTTCCATGTTATGAGCATGAGTGTCAGGGTTAAAAGTGATGTAATATGACAGGGTTCGAATTTAACTTAATTTCTTACATGCAATTGGCAATATTTTCTACTCGCAACTTTTATTTTACCAAAACATGGCAGTGACCGATTCACTAGAGTTACCTTTCTCAGCACATGGTGCTGACTGATTGTCTAAGACAGTCAGCAATTCATCGCTAGTCTTCTTTTTTTCGTTTGTTGACTTGGAAAAAATCAGAAATTTGCTTCATTATTGATTCACCTATCCGCAAAAAGAGCGATTATGATGTCTAAAACATGTGCCGGGCCGTACCGTACATTGTACGGAATGACTTATTTCCCTATTTTCGAACAGATATTGTAATGATTTCAATTTTATTAATTAATTCAAATTTGATACAATGTGTTTTTATTTTAAAACTGAAAGTGTCAAACTAACAGTTCTTCGGTTAATTTTTTCGGTTAAACTTATAAAGCCAGGTTACAGAACGGTTACGGAAGGCTCGCGTTTTATCCATAACCGTCCCTGGACTGACATCACGAGGTACCTGCTGGAGATCTTTTTTTCCCAAATCAATTTGACCGGTTATCTAACTTAGTCAGGAAAGCATAGTTTTATCGAAATACACTAACAACCATGCTATATGTTGCCTCGTTAATACGGTTGGGCCTTCATTTTTCATCTGATCTTTACCAAACTTTACCAGATTCTTTAGTTATGGCCCTTGATTTAGTTAAAAAGCTGTTTTTTGCCCGAAACTTTCAAAAAAACGTAAATGATAGTCACTCACTTCATTGATGTTATAAGAGCCATGTTAGCCAGTAGAGTGTCCACAGGCCCTCTTGGGCCTCTTGTTTTGGGCATGTAACAGGAAACATCACCTTTTTTTTATGCCTTGTGCCAAAATCATAGCTCTTATGGTGTGTACCTATCATAGAGCTACAGTGCGATCCTTTATATAGAATAAGTAAAGGTATCAGGGTCGACCCCATCAATAGAGGTTTATGAAGATGTCAAGCAATGCCTGCATAAACAACTGTCGTCTTTCATTAGACTAAACCTTAAATACCAGGCATACATGCATAAAACTCACCAAAGAGAAGAATATCTTGTCATTCTTGGCAAGTTTTGAACGACTGTCCATAATTCAGGTCATTTTGCCTTCTTGTTCTAAAACCAGACAACAGTGCCAGGAGAAGAATAAGCAAAGTCTGAAAAAATGATCAAAATTCTGTTGAAAAAATTAAGTAATCATTTCTTTTAAGACAATGTAGCAATACATGTATGTTTAATTACTGGTATCTTGATGTTTGGTGATATGGAAGAGTGTATTTTATTATTCAGTTTATTGCAGGTAAGACTCCTGAGCATGGTCCTGGAGAACTACGTCTCCCTGTCCAGAAGTGTTCAGCGAGTTGGAACAGAATGGGAGTCTACTAGAGAGTGGATTGTTTGATGGTGTGTCATTCTTGTGTAAGCTTTCAAGTATTAAATCATCACATATAATACATTTTATTTAACGCTGCTTTTAAAAACAGACGGAAAATGGTTACAGAGCAAGCAATTCCAAATGTTTTAAATTCTATTAAATAATGTGTTTTTTTCCAGGTATTTTAGGAAGTGGCCTTTTAACCTAATTTGGGAAAATGATGGGTCTTTGGAAAAGAACATTTAAAGTGTAACTTCAACAAACTGGGAATTTGCATTTGAATAAGGAATGGGGCTCCATGGGACACTTAGGAAATGCATATATATTGTATATTGTACGACTGTCCATGTTTCAGACTGTCCATAAACTTACTGTGACCTATATTTCAGAGAAAGTATGTCACTGCGAAGAAAATGTTGCCATACCATGATTAGTTGAGGAGAGGAAGACACTGATGTAGTTTGGTCAAAATCCGACATTTAGAAGCTGAAATATAGAAGTAGTACCATTAACTGGAAGTGACCTATATTTTAAAGAAAAGTAAGTCACAATGAAAAACATGTTGGTTAACCATGTCAGGTCGATCGATATAACTATAAGGAACATACGGATGAGGTTTGGTCAGATTTCAACCAATTAAAGCAGAGGTTGAGAAATCATACCCTAAACAGGATGTAACCTATAAACTTCCAATCTTGAAACTTTACAGATTGAGTATCCGTGGTTTACTAATGACTTATTTTCATTTGGGGAATAGTAGGTAAAATGTTAAGGTCACAGTGAACAATGGTTTCCCGGTTGTTATTCATGATTTTTTAACCTACAATTTTGAAACTTTATAAAATAGTTCTCTTGGTTAAACAACAAGCTGTATCACATTATGTCAAGGTCATATTGACCTTTCACCTAGGAAATACTTTTCACATAAAAACCTTAGCAAATGGCCCATTAGGCTTGCTTTTGTTATGCATTATGTTATGTTTTGATCTTCTAAAGTAACCACAACTACAACAATACAATAGCAGTTTCCAGCCAAACTATGCCCACGACATCCTCAGCATCAACCAACACAGCAAGCAAAAAAACCCAGCTGTCAGCACTCTAGCAGACAGCAGTGCAGCTTGTATCACCTCTAATGCCAGTGTAGTGGCTGAAAGTATTCAGGGAGCAGAAGGTGTAGCTAGTAAAGGTGAGAACACACCAGTTGGCTAGGATAAGCACGGTAATTTTATAATATATATGTACTCACCCAATCCTCAGGTACAAATCCCAGAAATTGTATACTTCTATTACTACAATTATTTATGGAGGACTGTGAAATTTTAATGTTATAAAAACCCAAATACACACACACACTATACGCTATCATGTGCAGAAATGGATTTTCTATCTTCATTCAGTATGTAACCGAATTAGCACAGAATTGAAAATCTTCTGGATCACATAAATATATACATATTAACAGAGATACCATCAAATTTAATTTCCACAAATAAATTCCTTTTTTGTAAATTACAACAATTGTCTGTTTCTGTTAGTGAAAAAGTGCTCAGTTCTATAGCAAAGTACCGTATTTTACCGTATATAGTGTGCACCCATATATAGTGCGGACCCCCCCCCCCCCCCCCACCCCCCCTTCTCAGAGGTCAAACCTGGGTAAAAAAGTTGTTTCCGTGTATAATCCGCATCAAACATTTTCCTAGATGAACCATTCGCCAAAAATAACAATTACGATCAATGACTTTCTCTAGCTGCATCACGATAATTAAAAACAGCCAACAGGATAGGTACAAAGAATTGAATTGTTGCAAAAAGCTTGTTTGTCAATTAGACATTAATTGAAGTTTATGATCGTAACATTTAATTGTTATTATCAACCAACGTTGAAAACAATTACATGATTACTGACCATGCCATAAATAAACATCCATAAATATGTGTAATCGGTCTGTATACATGGAAGTTGAAAAAGTTTAACCAGGCGAAACCAATTTTAGTCTAGATGTATGAATCTCCGAGTGGGCCATTCCATTATCTGACAGAGACATACACATGTTTACTGCATAACTCGTTTAGATCAAAGGGACTACCTCACCCTGAAAACTATCAAAAGAGTCATGCGACAATTAATGTTGGTCAGTTTCAAAGGATTATAAAAATAGAATAACCCACGCAACCCGCATTTAAAATGTGCCTGTACTGTAGCAGTTAGTTCGGGTTGCCAAACTTGCGTAATTATTGACAATTTATAGATTAGCGGATAACAAAACGGGAAGAAATGTTCAACATTTATTGAAATTCTGCAACAAATATGCAAATATTTTTTATAATAGATCTACACTTTATTCGTTTAGCCATCATCGCTTTCACTGTCGTCTGCTGCATTTAAATATCAGAATGTAATTGAACTATTACAATACTACATGTACCAGTCTAACAGCTGAAAATGACTTGATATCAAGTCAGTTGATATAAATAACAAAATAAGGGCCAAAATGTTCACTCATTTATTGACATTCTACAACAAATATGCAAACATTTATATAAAAACAAGCTTTATAATAAACTTTATTCGTTTCTAAGTCGAATTAAGTAAATAAATTACTTCTATAAAGTGAGTATGTCAGGAAAAATAAAGTATTATCGGCATTCACAAATGTCCTTCTGTTCATCCCTGATGTTTTATCGGCGTTTTTCTCGTCTATCGATTTTCTGCATATAAAATGCAAGAAAAAAAGTTGTTTGTTTGTTTCCTTATATTGTACGCACACCGCTTTCGGAAACCGTAAAAGAAGTAAAAAAAAACTGTGTACTATACAAGGTAAAATACGGTATGCACAGTACCCTATTTAATTTAGAGCTCTAAGTAAACTGTATCTGTGTAATTTATGCAAATAAATGAGCAAAAAAACACAAAAGATTTCATTCAATGCTTATAAAAAAAAAAGTAAACAAATATAAGAAAAACACAAAAGATTTATTTCGATGTGTAGCGAGACACAGTGTTCAAACGTTTGCCGATCGTCATCTTCAGAATTTATGGTTCTATTGTCGAACTCGTGTGTAGCATATGTTCATTTACTATATGATGCAAGACTCAAAAAGGAACATTTCAGAACAAATATATGCTTGACAAAACGAGCATTTTTCGTGTTTACTTTGTAAAAGCGATCTCAGGCGGGATAAAAGTATAAACATCGATCACATTACGAGTTTCAAAATAGCAAAATCCTTATCTAGAGCTCTGTTAACTTTCACTGTTTTTGCCACTTCCATCTTCATGTCTGTCAGTACTATTTTCCTTTCATATATTGAGGATGCCAAAATATTCTGAAATCTTTTATAAAATTCATTTCATTTTCCTGTATGTTACATGTCATACATATAAACTTGATAAAGATTTGGCTCTGTATTCCAGGGCTTCCGTTAATGGCCGTACGGCCGTATATTACGTCCGAAAATTTGATTTGTACGCCGAAAATTGAGATCAAAGACGTACACTGAACTTCCAAAAACATCACTGTACGCCGACTTTCTTTACCGCGGGTGTACAGCTGTCAGTGTCAAATTGGTTAAATCACCGATATAGCTCCGCCCATCGGGTCCAATTACATCCAAATGCTGCACAGCCAAGTTGTAAAGCGATTAAATTAACACCCACTGTGTTACTGTGACAGCGATCCAGTTTTATTATGGGGTTAGCCACGTGTGTAAATTGAATTGTGTATTGTGTCAAGTATTATGTAAACAAACAGCGCTTCTGGGTTCAAAGAAGTGTGGCAATTAATTAATGGGATTAAAGTGGATTACGTTTAATTGATGACTGATTGAATAATTATGAATGGCAGGTTCGTTTTATGCACCTAATTATTTTAAATAAAATATTACGGAATACGCCGCCGATTTATAATGAATGTTTGCGATTGTTTGCATTTGAACAGCGCGTATTTTTACTTTGACGTTAGTGACAGATTGACTAATTATGAAAGGCAGGTTCGTTTTATGCACCTGTTTGTTTATTACAGATAACTTAACCGAACGTGTAATTGTTTTAAATAAAATATTACGCTGCCAATTTATAATGATTGTTTGCGATTGTTTGAATATCAGCGCAAATTTTTACTTTGACATTGTGACTGATTGACTAATTATGAAAGGTAGGTTATAAATTTATATGCGTTTGTTTGTTTATTGGCAAACAGATTACGCGACATTAGCTGATTATGAAGATGCAACAGTTTGCCGATCGAGTAATAGTTTTGAATAAAATCTTAGCTGCCGATTTATTTGATTGTTTGTATACGGCGAGAAGCAATTTTAAAGCATAATAGAACATCAGCATCTGTGTATATATGTTTATTGATAGTTATATAAGCAACTCATAATAAAAACAACATAAGAAAAAAATATTTAAGGGTGCCCTCTGGTGAATATCAGAACAGTAAGAATTTTTAATTTCCCTGTTTTTTATGAAGACTAACATATTACTAGTTAGTTTCTGGAAAAATAATGATGGGTCGGTGATATAACTTTTTCGCAAAATTAATCTTTAGTAATACACTCTCACAGTGTGGTTTTAAATTCTGAATCAGCTGAAAATTGTGTATGGCAACTTATATGTGTGTAGTGTGGTTTGCAGAACAGGTCTCGATTTTCCGTCTTTTTTAATGTAATAGTTTATACTTTAGGACGAAAAATTAAGAGTTGTGGTATTTTTATCACCATCTGAACAATTATTACATCCCTTGTCATTACCCCACCCAGTTTACTATAAATTGCATTTTTAAATTTGTGATAAATCAATTTTTCATGATAAAGGAACAGTTAACTTTTTGAGATATTTTGTCTACAATATATATAAGACCTGAGTTTTAGAATGAAAAAATAAAAATTGGGGGTCGGTGTGCATATAAGAAAGATATTCAATAAAAACTGAGAAAAAAAATGTGCTTTTTTAGATTTCGACGAGCTCTGACATATAACGGCATAGGTCTGTAACAAATAATAGGAACAATACTTTGTATTGCTGTCTCTGTATATCCTAACACATGTCTTTGTAATAAAGTTTAAATTAAGTGAATATCTTAAACGGTTTTTGAGAAATACCATCTTTTGTACCCCTACCCCCCATTTTGGCTTATGTTCATTTTTTTTGCACTAAAATATCCCTATTGGGCATGAGTTTGTTACTGTATAATTATTTTTTCCAGTTTTATTATAATTTTTGAAATATAACAAATGTAAATTTCCGGAAGTGCAAAAATCCAAAACCTCAGCAGTGGTCACCCTTAATAAAACTTAATATGCTACAGTTTTGTTTTCATTTTCTACAATGTTCTTCAAACAATGAAAAGTGTTGATAATTATGATAATGATGATGACAGTCAGACAGATGATGATGATGCATTCAATGAAACTTAATGCAAACATGAAGCTATTTAAACTAATACAGTTTAAAAATATCCATAAATTATGTACTTTAAATGTTTTAAAAACACATTTAAAGAACATGAACTATGCATAGTTATTTAAATTGTATTAACACACACAACACTTCAAAGTGCCATGATTTTTGTTGTGGATGATGATGATGATGATGATGATGATGATTGATGAATCATGATGATGATAAATTCAATAAACTTAAACTTAATACAAACATGAAGCTATTTAATATAATTTAATTTAATGAATAATTTAATAAATAATTTAATAAATTTAAAAAATATCCATAAATTATGTACTTTAAATGTTTTAAAAACACATTTAAAGAACATGAACTATGCATAGTTATTTAAATGTTATTAACACAAACACTAATTCGAACGGTGATGTCGCGTTAAGTGTGAACTTCCTTAAATTTTCCCTTGAACTTCCAAAATTGACATGAAGGAAGTTTGAACTTCCTTGATTTGAAAATTAGTGGAACCCCTGATATTCTTTGGGATATAACACCAGACAGTAAATATTTCAATCCACATTATATAGCCCCGTCCGTCGGATGGGGACGTAAACCGGGCGGTCCCGTGTATCGGTCTATCCTCCGAGCACGTTAAAGAACCATAGGAATCTATTCGATAATAAGAGTAGGGCAGGTTCCCGGATTCCTATGTATCCTTCCCCTCTCTCTGGGGCGGCTCTATATAACCTATACTGTGTTGATGAGCCGTTAAACAACATTCAATTCAATTCAATCCACATTATAGTGTAATTTTACTCTATTTTGCTTCCCTTTCTGTCATGTGTACCATATAATCATAAGTTCATCTTTTAATATGCATTAAATATGTCGCACACACTTCAGTTTTCCCAAATATCTACTTTTTAGGCTTGATACCTGTTTTGTTGGACACCAATGCAGGGGTATTGATGAACTTTATTGATGATTCTAGTTAACTGTGGAAATTATTGATTTCAAATATTATAAACCTATTTAAAATTATGCAATTCCATAATTCCAGGTACCATACATGGGACACCTAACTCACTCATAGATAGTCATGGTCAGATTCCAAGTATGACCAGTTCTGTCTATAGTTTTCACCAGGGTACCCTTTGCTCTTCTGATGTCAAACAGAGACATAACCATAGCAACACAGATTTACCACCCTAAGAAGACTGCCTACACCACCAGCTAGAGAAAAGTCCTTGGAAAGGTCATGTAGTCCAACAGAATATCTGGGACCCATACCTGGGATATGTCATTTACAGAGAACTGTCACACATATTTCAGTATGTTAATTTTTACATGTAATTACTAATGTTGTTTTGGCTGGATAATAATAAATATCGGCTCCAACTTTCCGCTGCCTCAGTTAAGAAATTTTGTTATGGCAATGGAATTGTTAAAAAAAAATGCTTTTTTTGCTCAGTAATGCCTCCTTGGCGGGAATGGTAAAGACGCCTGAAATTTGAAACTCTCAGCACTGTGGGTGCAATCTCACTTGGTGGTGAAAAAGAGTTGATTCTCATGGATGGCGGGTTGTGTATCAGTACTGGTTCTTCACAGGAAAAAGAGGGTGATCTGCCTCCACCACCAAAACAATAGCCTAAAATGTGCTGAAAATGACAAACTACTTTTCAACCAACCAACCGCTCAATGACTTTAGTATTTACAATAATTTCCTCATGAATCTTGGTTACAATATTTATAGTCACAATGTCTAAATCAGGTTCCATAACCAGCATGTACAGTAACACAGGAAGTTTTTTGGCCCTTGAATTGGTAAAAAATAACTAAGAATTTATAATCCAGTCTTCATGAAACTTGGTCACAGTGTCTAGTTCAAGTTTGATAACCAGTCGATTGCCTCAGAAACACCTGTGAAATAGCAATATTTTAAAATGTCAGTTTCTACACAATAACTTGATTCCGTATTTGTATGTTTCAGCCTTCATGCAACTTGTTCAAAACGTGTCTGGTCACAATGTCTATGTCAAGTTAGATAATCCGCCTGCTCCAGAAACAGGAGTTATGTCACTTGCATCAGTGGGGGAAATCTTTTTCATTTGAGCCCATTATCATGTTTTACCCTTTTGTTCAGTATTACATATTATTTCAATGCTAATATATTGCAGTATATGGCATAGGAGAAAAACAGTTCTGGAAAAGTTGAAGGAAGCACTTACTACACTTAGAAGAGAAGCGCCAAGTCATTGAAACAGGAGCGATACTTCTACAGACCTAAAGCAAAGTTCATCAATGGTACTTGGAAAGCTAAGTCTTGTTAAATTGTGGTAGATTTTATGTGAAAAGGGTGTTGAATTTTTACAATGCAAGTTATACAAGTTTATGCTTAGAAAGATGGAAAGGGTTTTGAATTGAATTGACACAAAGCAAGTAATGCTATAAGCGATACGAGTTTATTGCTTATTTAGAATGAGATGCATCTTATGTACTGAAAGGAAAAAGACACACACAATCAAAATAGTTGCCTATACTACACTTTTATATACACCTAATTCCACGCAATATTCCAGATATATCTAAAAGTGTTTTGTACAAAAAGTGGCTGCAGCTAACGACAGAAAGGACAACCCTATCATGTAGTAGACCTTTTAATCAAAGTATACTTTGTTATACGAAATTCATAAATGTTGAAGTTTCGCTTGAAAAATCAAACCATTTCAGTATTGTGTTTAATGTTAAGAGATTGCAACGTTTAAAGCCTAAGTTTGCTCACCTGCTTGAGCCAGATGCGCATCTGTCGATAATGAAACTTTAAAGGGGTGACCATTGTTGTGTTCGGTGCTGATTAAACGAAAATTGGTAAATTCATACCGTATTTGTCGGCGTATAGCGCGCATGCGCATATAACGCGCACCCCGACTTTGGGTCTGAAATCCTTGGAAAAAAACTTTTTGTTATGTATTGTAGCGTAAACCTCACATAAAAAACATGTGTTTTCAATTTCAGGACAGCAGAGCGCCATTTTGAATCATAGACCAAAGAGGAAATGTAAAACGAATTTTGATTGGCTAAAACAAGCTGCATGTTAGACTGTGTTTTTTTACTCAAGTGTAAATAAACTTGTACTGTTGAGTGTACTTTTGTTGTTTACTCAAGATTCAATAAAATAAAAATCCCCACGCCCGTGTTCAACTTTTATTACGATCATATTAAATTTATTAATCTGGCGTTGTATGACTGGTGTTGTTTGCAGGTTATTTACTCTTGCTTGTCAATTTGAAGGTGTTGACAATTTGAAGGTGTTGACAGTTTGAGAGGTTTCTCGAAATGAGATGCATTGTCTTGTGGCATCACCTATTAAATGCATTTTCCTAACACATCGTGTCAGCACCTACTCAAACTTCTGAAGTAATCAAGGACAATTAAGGAATTGACATTTTTCTGCGTACATGTATTGTTACATGTTTGTTTAATAATCACCATAGTCATCATTGTTTGCGGTCAGATTAGCAAGAACCAAACACTTCACACATTTTCCCAGTCAATTAAACCCTTTATGAATAATCAAGATTCTACGTTGTCAAATTTTAGAATCGACTTTAACAAATAAATATGTGCGGTAAATCAATACCGCGGTTATCCGGTTGTCGTCGTTAGGAAGAAAACATAATATTCTATTCTATTCTATTCACGGGTTTGTAAACCCGTCTACGTTAAACGGAAACCACAGCCTCGTTATCATTTCACTTTGCCGATCGATGTAAACAATGATATTTTTCAACATTCAATGGTATTTTCTCAACAATAATCAACACAAAACATGGTAAAGTTTGATTTTATTATTTTTATTGATAATAAGCATATAGCATACAACGCATTTTATTGAAACAATAGAAACAAGCCAACTTTTGTTCGATTCAATCTCTGTAGTAAACTGCCGGTCTTGCGACTTTTTGAAAACCACAAAACTTCTCGTCTTGGCTGAAAAAAAAAAGAGTAAATCATTACTTGTTGCTTAAACCGCGCACCCCAACTTCAGCCACAGAATCTGGGGTAAAAAAGTGCGCGCTATACCCCGACAAATACGGTACTTGTTCATGTAACTTATTTTCAGGCAGAAAACTAAAGAGGTCTTATCTTATCAGAGACAGAACAATAGATTATAGGAACTTTTCAAAATATTTAAGAGTTTGCAAATAGAGAATATCTGGTATTGGTCTAAATGATTTTTCCATGAAGGTACAACCATTGATCCTAAAAACAAATTGCAGAACAATAATTTCATTCTGCGAGTTGTCTGTGCCAAAAATTGTTAAGGAACAAGTTGTTTTTACCTCCATCATGTGACTAGTAAAATCCATGAGAGACCTATTCTGGATAAGGCTATTGGAAATAAGCATGAGTTGACCTACGTATGTTGTATTGCTGATCATCGTGTGGATTGTGTGGACATAAGCATTAAAGTCAGAATATGCTTATTCTTAACCTTAATGGAGATGATAGAGACTTTGCGTCAAGTATTTGTGTATAATATTACCGTCAAATTTGCATTAAATCCCCCGATGTACCCAGGTGTTAATAGAAACAACTGATTAGAAATGTATGCTTCGTTAAATAGGCAAGCTGACTTTTTAGCTCGACTATTTGAAGAATAAGAGAGCTTATGTAATCACCCCGGCGTCGGCGTCGGCGTCCCACATTCAGGTTTGCGTGTAAGCTGTGTTTACAAGTCTATAGCTGTTACATTTCTTATCCTAGAACAACCAAATTTGGCCATGGGCTTCCTTATAGCGTTATCTTAAGGGCTGCTTAAGCAATTTTGGTTCCTGTAACCCATGGGCTCCCATGGAACCCAAATTATGATAGCCCATAAAATGTGTCCCATTTCACATCAAATTTTGCGTGTAAGCTGTGTTTACAAGTCTATATCTCTTACAATTCTTACCCTAGCACAATCATATTTCGCCATTACCTTCCTTATAGCATTATCTTAAGGGCTGCTTAAGTAATTTTGGTTCCTGTTACCCCTGGGCTCCCATGGAACCCAAATTCTGATAGCCCTTAAAATGTGTCTGTTTCACATCAAATTTTGCGTGTAAGCTGTGTTTACAG
The DNA here is from genome assembly GCA_037043455.1 of Cyrtodaria siliqua. Lineage (NCBI taxonomy): Eukaryota > Metazoa > Mollusca > Bivalvia > Adapedonta > Hiatellidae > Cyrtodaria > Cyrtodaria siliqua. The sequence continues at coordinate 167,474 of JAWPHD010005216.1, forward strand.
GTCTATATCTCTTGCATTTCTTGTCCTAGCTGAACTTAATTTTGGAATTGGTTTCCTTATAGTATGTTGTAAAGGGTTGGGTAATTAATTTTGTCTTCTGCAAATTCTGGGCTCCTATGGAACCCAAATAGTGATGGCCCATAAAATGTGCAATAAAGGCAGATCTAGGTTTGCATGTAAGCATGTATATGTATATATCTATAAATTTGGTTTGGGATTTCTTATAGCATTATGCATCTTATACATACTTCACTCATATTGGGGCATGGGCTCCCTCCTCACCCCAGCCCCCACTCCCCTACCACCCCTCCACACTTTTTTTCTTTCTTCCCCCCCCTTTTTCTGTGTTGTTTTAGTCAATTCTTACACATATATGTTGCCCCCCGCTCCCCACTCCCCCCCCCCCCCCCCCCCCCCCCCCCGCTCTTGAAACTTTTTTTTTTTTTTTTTACATATTTCTGTGTTGCTTTTGTAAACTCTTACAAATGTTGCTCCCTTCCCTGCTGCCCCCCTCCCCTGCCATGCCCCACCCCCACCCCACACTCGAAACTAGACTATTATTATTATTTTTTATTTTTTTTACATATTTCTGTGTTGTTTTGGTGAATTTTTACACATAGCTTCTTACACATATATGTTGCCCCCTGTCCCCATTACCCCCCCCCCCCCCCCCCACTTGAAACTTTTTTTTTTTTTACATATGTCTGTGTTGCTTTTGTGAATTCTTACACATGTTGCCCCCTGCCCCCCTCCCCTGCCCCCCTCCCCTGCCCAC